>JAJMJX010000028.1:0-157401 GCA_030563745.1 Kodamaea alishanica (nom. inval.)
CCTCTCTCACTCCTCTCTCACTCCTCTCTCACTCCTCTCTCACTCCTCTCTCACTCCTCAGTCATCCTCTCTTACTCCTCTCACTCCTCTCTCACTCCTCTCTCGCTCCTCTCACTCCTCTCTTACTCCTCTCTTACTCCTCTCTTACTCCTCTCTTACTCCTCTCTTACTCCTCTCTTACTCCTCTCTTACTCCTCTCTTACTCCTCTCTTACTCCTCTCTTACTCCTCTCTTACTCCTCTCTCACTCGCTTCGCTCGTTCGTTCGTATCTTCGTCGTTCGTTCTACATCATTTTTCCGCAACTATCAATACCCTATTTACTTTCTCTTCTCAACAGGCTTCTTATTCTTATACTCTTCCTTCATTTGATCTCTTTCCTTTCTGAAAGCAGATGATCTTTCTCTTATTCTTGGTTTCTTAACTCTACCCTTTGCCGACTTCAACCCTTTAATCCCCTCAATCAGAGAACCCTTTGAAGCCCTTTGACCTTCAAGAATCAATGGTTTTTGAGAACCAGCAGTGGCTCTATCAGCCTTACCCAAAACAGACTGTGCTCTACCCAATCTTGTCTTTTGATTATCAGAAAGATTAGGTTTCTTCTTTTGACTTTGATGTGATTTCTTTTGATTATCAATATGATTTGGAGATAAAATCGAAGGTTTTGCATAAGATTTTGCTCTTGAAATACGTAATTTTCTACCCTTTTTACCACCTTCAATAATCATTGGTTTTTCATGTAACATCATTGCCTTATTAACAGAAAGTGTATCTTTAAATTGAATCAACGCAAAACCTTTCCCCATATTTGTTTTAGAATCTCTAATAACTCTAACAGATTCAACATCATTATCAGTTTTAGAATTAAAATATTTCCATAAAGTTTCTTCTTTTTCTTCAAAATCTAAATTACCAACAAAAATGGTTCTTTTATTATCTTTTGGACTTGGATGAGAAACATGATCAACTCTAAGATGTAAATTTTCAAAAATGGTTGCATTAAGTTTGAGTGATTTCATCAGTGATTCCTTTTCAGTATAAACTATATAAGCATTACATGAATCTCTCAGTTTATGTAAAGATTTTCTTGCAAATGCAACTTTACGAGGAACTGCATCATCAAAAGAAATCGATCTAAATCTAATACTTTCAATTTTCCCAAATTGAGAAAATAATTTCTTAAACATTTTGTAAACTGATCTATTACTTATAACGGTACTTGGAACATTCCCAACAAAAATGGTTTTTTCAGCTTTTTCTAATTCAGTTTCTTTTAAATCAACTGTAGTGGCAGCTTTTGATTTTGTCAATTTTTCGGTTGCTTCAGTTTCTTCATCTGATGTATCAGATTCGGACTCATTGGCTTGTTCTTTTTGCTCATCCTTCTTTTGTTCATCTTCCTTCTTTTGTTCTTCTGGTGATTTTCTCAAAACTTTGTCGAAATATTTGGCTTCCAAATCGTAGTTTTCATCACCATGCTTCTTCTTCTTCTTTGGCTTCTCTTCTGCAGATTCGCTTTCAGATTCACTTTGAGTCTCTTCCTTTTGTTCTTGATTTGTTTCTTTAGGTAATTCAGGAATCCTAACTACGGTTCTGGTAGTCTTTAACTGATCTCTGGTCACAGGACCATCGGTCGAGTTTTTAAACAAATTATCGATGGTAGCGTCTACCTTGCCTTTGGCACCAAAGAGCGAGCTGAAAGTGGACATCTTATCTCCTCTATAGTCTACTGAATAAATAGTTCAAACTGTAATGGAGTCTTCAAGAGAGTGAAAAAGTTCCGATGAGCTCAAAAATTATGCGCAGGTAAAAAAAAAATGGTGTCCTGCACACAAAAAAGGTATAAAATTCCCCCTCGCCAAAAAAAATGGCCAAATAATCAGACACATAAACAAATCACTCAAGAACACAATTGAACTGAGCCATAACCAATACATATAGGTTATACTGATCCTTCCCCTTTATATAGTAGAAGGCCGTAAAGAGAAGCACTGGTATGACTGATTTAGATAAGGAGCAACTTGGATCCAACTTGGAAAAAACTCCCGATTTGGTAAATACAACCAATAAAGAATCTCCATTAACCGATATCGCCACATCTCCACCACCTTTTGAATTGAATTTGGAAAACAATGGTGTGAATTTGGAAGAAACCGATAAATCAAACGGTGTTTTTTATACACCTCCAACTACAGTTGGTGTTTCTGCCGATACTGTAAATAATGATAAACAATCGAATTATGAAAGTTCTGAATTAAGCGATTTGGGTGATGATGATTCTGAAGTTGAAACTGATAAAATGGATTTCTTGGATGATGACGAAGATATCGATGGTCCAAAACAATCTGATTTACAAACTTTAGCTATCCTTACTGATATAGCAAGACTGAAAGAATTTGAAGGACTGGAAAGTGAATCTGAATTGAAAAAAGAGAATTTGAAGAGATCTTCAGAAGAAGTTGAAGAATTGAAAAAGAAGCAAAAAGTGGATATAAGTGATGACTCAAAGGAACTACAAAGGGAGCTTGGTAAAGATGAAGAGAAAAAGATAGATGAAGAGCCAAAGGTTGACTTGGAAATACAAATCGATTTCAATGAGATCCAAAAAGAGTCAATAAATACGGATATACCCGAGGTTGTGAATGAGCAAGATACCAAAAAGGTGGAGAACATGGAGAAAGAAGAGGAAAATGAGAAGGAAGCGAGAGAAGAGAAAGAAGAGGTAGAACAGGAGGTAGATCAAGAGCTAGAACAAGAGGTAGAACAAGAGGTAGAGCAAGAGGTAGAACAAGAAAAACACGAAAAGGAAGAAAGCGTTCCAGTGGAATCCATAACCAAAGATATCTCAACCATGGAAGAGGATGAAGTTGCCGATGAAGAGGATGAAGTAGAATCCGAAACAAAGGACGAACAATCCGAAACAAAGGACGAACCATCCCTAACAAAGGACGAACAATCCGAAACAAAGGACGAACAATCCCTAACAAAGGACGAAGAACCCGAAACAAAGGATCAAATTGTAAAATCCGAAACCAAAGAACCCAATCAAGACATTGAACAAGAAACTGAACAAGATGAACTTGATCTTAATCAACAAAGTCAACTTGCAGTTAAAGAATTAATAAATATTGAGAATTCATTTGCTGAATTAAGAGATAAACTTTATCAAGATAAACTTAATTTACTTGAACGAGAATTACAATTATGTCTTGAAGGTTCACATCCTGAATTATCCAAGATTTATTATAAAGTCAATGGATTTTATCAAGAAAATGTTAAATTAGCCAATTATAATTTAACTTATAAATTGAAATGTATTGATAAAGAAACAATTGCAAGTCGAACACTGATTCATCAAGATTTTTTAAAACAACTTATGGATCATAAAAATGAAATGATGACTGAAACAACTTCACTTTGGTATAAGATTAATAAAGAAAGAAATCAAATTGATCAATTAGTACCAGATTATAATTTTTCTGCAATTCCACAGATTCCTAATGTCACCGTTGCTGGTTCAACAAATGACTATGGGTTATATGAAGATCAACAATCACTTACCAAACGAGCCATCAAACAAAATACATTGATTGAATTGGTTAATCAAAGAAACAGTATTAATAATCAAATTGGGATTTTAAATGGACTTGTTCAATTTCAAGGGTTCCCCTCGGCAATTAATACGACTTTAGAGGATTCAAGTGAAGTATCTAATGCAGAGATCTTTTTACGTAGGGCCACAGATGAAGAGATCAATGATGATTTACGGGAAATGGGGATTCCAATCTAGAATTGTAATATAAATAAGTCGATATAGCTGGTTAATTAATGTATAAATATAAAGTGGAGTTTGTATAAATAGTATAAAGTGGAGTTTATATTTGTAAGTCGTGTCTTGACCAAGTCACCGCGATCAAAAATAAATTCAACGTGTTTATAAATTGTCACCACAATCATTCAATATGGTCGAAGTTTCTTTAACAGTAGGCAAGCTTGATGCTTCACTCGCACTCTTATTAACTAAAGACCATCATTTGATTGAATTCCCTACAATTCTATTACCAGATGGTGTTAAAGCAGGCTCAATTGTTAAAATTAAATGTGATCAAGATTTAACAACTGAAGCTGAAGAAAAGTCTAAATTTTTTCAAATTCAAGATGAAATCTTAAATACTTTTGGTAAAAATTTACCAAATCCTCCAATATTGAAAATTAAGAATATTACACAAACTTCATGTGTATTAGAATGGGATCAACTTGAATTAGGGACTTCAAATATTAAAAATTTGATCTTATTTAAAGATGGTAAAAAATTGGGTGTTATACCACAACCAATGACAAATAGAACTACAAAATTATCTGGTTTACCAATCGATAAAACTTTTCAATTTCAATTAAGACTTGATACCACTGCTGGTGTTTATCTGTCAGAAATAATTGAAGTTACAACTCATAAAATGACAGATTTATCTGGGATTACGATTTGTATTGGTGACTTTCTGCCAAATGATCCTTTTACAAGAAATGATATTGAATCTACTTTACAAAATATGGGTGCAAATTACCCTCCACAAGATAACATTAAAGTTGATACAACTCATTATATATGTACAAGAGAAGTTGCCAATAATCCAGAATTCATCAAGGCAAGTGATATGAACATTCCAATCATTAGACCAGAATGGTTAAAGGCTTGTGAACGTGAACGTAGAATTGTTGGTGTTCGGGATTTTTATGTAAAAGATTGTGTATTGCCCGATATTTTTGCAAAGGATTATTGGGGATCTAAATCAAAGATTCCTGTACCAGTTGCAAAGGATGTTCCAGAAGCGGAAATCACTCCAGAAGCTCCAATTGCTTTGGAAACTGTTCAGGAAACTACTCCAATTGCTTCGGAAACTGCACCCTCACAGATTAATCTTGCAGAAACTTCTGAACTTCCCCAAGAAAGCAACAACACTATCACAGAAGCGGAACCTGTTGAGCCAGAATTACCTGCCTTACCTGTGGAGACTTTCGAAGTACCTATAGAAGATGAACCAGTTACTGAAAGTCAAGCCGAAACCAATGATCTTGAAGAAATCAAATTGGACGAGGCGTCAGTTCAAGACAATTCTGTTTCTCCTGTTGAAGAAATCAAGGCAATTCCTGCTGACGATGGTGATTTGTCTGTTCCTGTAGAAATCGAAAAAGACTTGCCTGAGCCAACGGAAGTAATTGAAGAATCCAAGACGGAGACTGAGATTCCTGCAGATGACCTGGCTCAAGAAATTCCAGCTGGAGAAATTGAACAAACTGAGCAGACTGAGCAGACTGAGCCAGTTGAGCAAACTGAGCAAACTGAACAAACTGAACAAACTGAACAAACTGAGCAAACTGAGCCAGTTGAGCCAGTTGAACAACCCCAACAAACCGAACAAACTCAACCAACCGAACAGGAAGACATAGAAATAATAGATGATAGTGACGATGAACAACCTGAACAATCATCTAAACCTCAATCTCCTAAAAAGAAAAATAAGAATAAAAAGAAAAAGGGTAGAAAGTAATTTATTAAATATACCAGGTATTTAGAATTTTATATATTTATAAAAATGATGAATTGAAACAAGTGGATTAATTAATTTACTCACCAAATAATCTTCTAACTTTCTTTAAGATTGAATCCTTTTGTGGATCATAAGGATGATCTTTTGAAGGGATTTCCAAAATAGCAGGAAAAGCATTTGTATAATTATCCACTCTATATCTGATCAAATCAGCCAAATGTTGATTGATTAATAAAATGGCAATATCATCTCTTTGATTTGTAAAATTATCAAAAGCAGTTTCAATTTGTTCGATTGTTGTCTTTCCTGGTAAATAAGTAAGGAAGTTGGTTTCTTTACCAGCCTCATTAGACACTTGTCCGACACCGGCGAGCAAGAGCCCTGTGATTGAGTCTTCATCTGCAATTGCTGCAAGCAAATTGCGTTTATTTTCACTCATGATTAGTGTTGTTAAATTTTAAATGTTAATTTATGCGTTTTCGGTTTAATTTTCATCGTGCGCGCTACCAGCAAAATTGATAAGACTAAAAAGTTAGAACAATTAATAGGTTGGACACCACTTGATGGGTCATTATCTCGTCGTGGTGATGACAAGGTGGAAGTTCACTAACTCTTCACACAAAATTTGTACTTTTTCAACATAAGAGGAAATCTTTTTGCATACATTCTTTGTATGGGATTATAAGAAAGAGTTTGGGCCAGTGGACCAGGCATATTTGCAATATACTGAAACGCTTATTCTTTAAAATAAGTAAGGGCTCTTTGGCCGAGTGGTTAAGGCGGTAGACTCAAGTTCTACTATCGTAAAGATGCAGGCGTTCGAACCGCCTAGGAGTCATTATTTTTTAAATCCTCTATATTCATTTATAAATCAAGTTATATGTTTCTACTCAGTCTAATGCTCTTAGATTTACTGGTTTCTACTCAGAATACTGTTCTTGATATCTGTTGGTTTCTAGTGTGATGCTTTATCACATTTATGGCTCAACTTTTTTATTGTATTTGACAAAAATTTGTAGATTTTTCGCAACAATTCTGAAAAACGATTTAATGTTTGGTGAAGAGGATAAGAGAAGCAAGTCGTTGAGTAGGAAACTCAAGGAAGTCAGCTAGAAAGTCACGTAAGTAGTATTCTAGGTATGTGTTTTCGCACGGTGTCGCTATGGTCGGAGTGTATTTCTCTATCTGTCAACTTGCCTTTCAAACTCATTCGCTATCACTCACTCGTTTCTCCACCACCGTTCCTCGCTAACATTTTTTGCAATAAATTTACGAAAAAAGAATTTCAAAAAGTTTTCTTCAGTAATGATATCAAGAATTTTAAGATCAAATGGTGTGATAACAAACACACGTTGTTTCCATGTGTGTAGTGCCATGTATGCTGGCCATTCTAAATGGGCCAACATCCGTCATGATAAGGCCAAAAATGATGCAAAGCGTTCGAAAGAAGCCACCATGATTGCATCCAAAATCGAAGTAAGTGTTAGATTAGGTGGTAAAGAAGCAAATGCACAACTTGAAACACTTATTGAAAAAGCCAAAAAACTTAATGTTGGCAAAAAAATCATTGATGGAGCAATCAAAAGAGGTGCAGGAGAAATATCAAATGATGGTCCAATTGTTAGTGATGTTCAATATGAATTCATGGGTCCTGGAGGAGTTGCATTTATAGTTAATGCAACTACTGATAATAAAGCCCGTACTGTTTCTCTTGTTAAATCACATCTTAAAGAATTCAATGCATCCTTAAGTTCATGTCTTTATATGTTCAATAAAAAGGGAGAAGTTATATTTGAAAGTGGAGGTGCATCTTTTGATGATTTAATGGATATTGCAATTGAGATTGGGGCAGAAGATGTCGAAGAATATCTTGATGAAGAAGGAGAATATGAAGGAAGTTCGAATTTGCATAGAATGGTGACTGATCCAACAGAAATATTCATTGTTTCAAATCAATTATCAAAACTTGGGTATAAATTACGAGATGCTCGTATTACTTATATGACTGAACCTGGTAATGAGGTTGGATTTCCTGAAGAATGGCAACTGGGATTCAAAAAATGTATCGATGGATTGGAAACTACACCAGATGTTAGTGAATATTGGACCAATATCAAATAGAGAAATACATTTTAAATGAACACATAGCTAAGTTACACTGTTACTTATACTGCTATTGAACTTACACTAGTAAAAAATGCTTGTATATATTATTCAAATTTTCTTATATTCGTTATAAATTGTTTATTTTTCCTTTTCAGCTTCGTTTAAAACGTCATCCAATTTAGACATGTTTGGATTCTTCCATAATCTTAATTGTTGATCATAAGCAAAGTGTCTGTAAGTGAAATAAGTACCAGAAAAGATGGCAACACCAATGGCGGCAAACAATGGGTACATTTCAACAGGAACTGGGACCTTCTTAGCACCGCCCTTCTTGGCAGCATTCAACATCACTTGGGTAGCTCTCATTTTGAATGATTATATTACTGAAAGAAAGATTTATCGAACGATTAAAAGGAAAAAAAAAAAACTTGATGATACTTTTTCGCACAATTTGGTTGGTTGTGATAAAATGCAGGAAAATTTAATTTCATCTATAACAATAAATAATCTAATAAATATAAGAGGGTAGTAAGAATGGGTTTACCAAGTTTGGATCGCCGCCTTTAAGCTATCATAGCACAACCATGATACCGCCATTGAAGGAACGATTTTGTACAAATTTGCAGTCAATCCCTTGTACGCACCAAAAATACCTTCTGTAGTGAAAATTGAAATTAATGCATGTGTAATCGATTTGTATTGAAATCCAAGTTCCCCTCCAGCCATACTGGCTACTTGATACCTCTTTCTAAGCAAATCTAAGGGATAAATAAGAACCCCTCCAATAAATGAACTGAATGCTCCGGCAGATAATTTCCATACCGGACTTGAATAATCCTTTTCCGAATTATCCATATAATCTCTTAATTTTTCATAAAGTGTAAAATTTATAGCAACATATGGTGCAACACCCAAAGTGGTCGGGACTAACCCTTTATAAAACGCCAATATCCCTCCTTCATTATAGTAAACTTCTTTAAAAGTTGACAATACACCTGGTGGATTAACCAATTTACCTTTATTAAGTTTTTTCAAATTAGCGGTTTGAACCGTAATTCTTGCACGTATCAAATCAAGAGGATATGTCACCAAAACACTAGTTACACCACCTATCGACCCAGCAAGCATCCTTTCACCAGCACTCAACTCGTCCCCACCATTATATTCTTGAATTAATTTCTTGGATTTCTCAAATACAGAATATTGAACCGCACTATAAGGTACAATTCTAATACAATTTAGCAAATTTCCTCGGAAGAGTCCACGCCAACCTTCATCTTTATACATCTTAAAGATAGTTGAGAACATTCCATTATAAGTTTGACCCATCCCCAGTCCTTGTAATTGTAATAAAATCTTTGCTCTTTCAAAAGGTGAAACGACCGTCCTTGATACTGCCCCAGCTATACCGCCAGATAAAAAAGAGGCATTTGAATCATGTTTCACGAATACCTTGACATTCTCATAAGTATGCGAGACCTTCAGTCCCGTTAACTCGAACAATAAGTCTGACATGGCATCGAGAAGTGTTGAAGCATTAATTTTGTTGAATTTTTTTCTTTTGATCCGCTAATGCGAGCTTATCCGCTAATGCGAGCTTACAAAGAGATAAACAAAGAGAGATAATGTTTAAAGGGGAATACATAATTGAATTACTTTAAACTTTAAAAGTGACTTTTTTTATTAGCTAACTAACTCCAATTGGCCAATACCTTTTCCAAGATCTCGATAAACACATCCGCATGTTTCTTTTCAAAAACCAATGTTGGTCTTAATCTAACCGAATTTTCTGCACATCCACCAATATTAACTCCATTCTTTTTCATTTCTCTCAAGAATAAATCTCTATTTTTCATATCCCATGCAATAAAAGTACCTCTATCTTTACCTCTTAATTGTTGAATAAATTCTGGATATTTGTTTTGTAATTCTTCCAATTTGTTAAACAAGTAATCACCAACTTTTGAAGTCTTTTCGACAAGATTATACAAGAGAGTTTCATGACCAATTGCACCAGATAAAATCATTCTTGCTGGGTCACCACACCAAGTATTGAATTGTCTGTATGCAAAGTTTGGAACGATTTTTGGATCATGGAAGAAATAACCAGCTGATTGGAATTTTTTAGAAAAAGTGACCAAATCAGCTGGTGGATTTAATTCAAAACGTTCATGTGCCCACATAATACCGGTGGCACCTAATCCGGTTTGAACTTCATCTATAATCAAAAGTGCACCATGCTTAATGGTTAAATCACGCAAACCTTGAAAGAATTCTGTTGAACCATGGTTGTCCCCACCTTCGGATTGAATTGGTTCAACAAGAACACCAGCAATTGGAACTTTCCAATTTTCAAAAATTTCTTGAACAATTTTTAAACATCTTTGATCTTCTTTTTTATTTTCTTCAAAATTTTCTTTTAATGGATATTTATAACTTGGAAATTCTGCTTTTGGCCATTTAAAAGAAGGTAAATCTAATTTATGGATTGGTTTGGAACATGTAGTAGAACCAGATGCAAATAATCTACCATGGAAAGCACGTTCAAAAGATAAGATAGCCAAGTCAGGAGATCCAGGAGCTTGATTATTCATAACAGATTTGTTTTCTTCAGTAGTAAACTGTGTATTATACCCTCTTTTCTTTGATTGATAGTAGAAAAAGGCTGCCTTAAAAGCCAATTCATTGGCATCGGCACCAGATAACCCAGTAAAGATCTTATCTTGATGCTTGGGAGCAACAGCCAAGATTTCTTTCAAGATTTTTTCGAAATCTTTACCTGGGAAATTACCTAAAGCAGGTCTATTGATGATAGCATTAATCATTTGATCCGATTTTGCAACTTCTTTTAATGCTGGGTTGTTGTAACCCAATGGGATCGAAGCAATCTGTGCATAAACATCCAACAAAACATTCCCATCGACATCAACAATATAATTACCAATCGACTTTTGATAATCAACAGTAAAATAAGCAGCACGAGAATCGAAAACCTTATCTAAAGATTGTGCATAATCTTTGGACTTGGGACCAGGAATTGATTCAGTGATCACTTGTGGTTTGGATGGTTCTTCTGGAAAATATTTTTCACAAATAGACATTATATTGATGAGTTTAAAGAAAGATTTTAAAAAGTTGTGATAAATGGCGGTTTATATAATCATTAGCGCAACAATACCAAAATAGGCAATTTGATTTGCCGCTAAGCTTGAGGTTAGCGGGAATTCCTAAAGTGAATTATTGGTAGTTTGTCACGTGATTTATCCTTAAATTTTAATTTTTTGTTGTTGTTATCTTTCAGGTAGCGCATATTAGGCATCTCAGCTTTTTTTTTTTTTAGAGATAACTTTATCAACAAACCAAGAGATGGAAACTCCAGTGACGAACGCCGACGAAATGACGGCAGTGGTACCGGAATCGGTAGAGACACAAGCCACAACTGCTATTGATTTACAAAATGAGCCTCAACAAGTACTGGATGCACAAGTTGAGTCTTTGGAAAAAGTGCAACCACAAATAGAAACAACCAATTCTTTATCTAAAACTGAAAGAGGTGAAAAGAGGTCTATTGAAGAAGAAGAAGAAGATTCAAATAAAAGATTACGTGCAGAGACAAGCGAAAATAAAGCTATAGAATTGGAATCGAATTCAAACGATTCAAATTCAACAAAAGTTGTAGAGCCAATTGAGGAAGAATCTGGATCAAAGGTTGAACAAAGTGCCGAATCAAAGGCCGAGACAAGTGCTGGTGATCCAAGTGCCGCATCAAAGGCCGAGACAAGTGCTGGTGATCCAAATGCCGAAACCGAATCAAACTCCGAACCAATTGCAGGACAATCAGAAGATGTTGAAATACGACAGGAAGAGCCAATAGTGGTTGATGAAAAAGAAGGATTTGCCAGCATTGCATCTGAACTTGAAGATGCAACCGAGTCAAACAAGAAAAAGATGCAAGAGAAAGCCAAAAGAGAAGAAGAAGAAGAAGAAGAAGGATCAAATGAACCCAAAACGGTTCTTCATGGAGGTATCAATGTTCCAGCCAATTCGGAACTTCTTAATACAAACACTGCACTTGCAGCTTACAAGTCAATTTCAAGACAAATGCCTCCACTTGCAGTTCTTGCTCAAGCCCATTTGGCAGCCTTACCAATCCCAATAGTTGCGAATGATTATCTTCCTCCACGGATCCAATTATTAATCAATACCTTACCAACATTAGATAACTTGGCCACGCAATTATTAAGAATCATTGCCATTGGACCTTATCAAAAGATTGTTGATATTGCACTGAATCCAGAAACTCCTGCTGGTGCCACATTCCGTGATTTGACATCACTTTTTGAATTCACCAAACGGTTATATTCAGAAGAAGATCCATTTTTGACGGTGGAACATTTGGCACCTGGAATGTGGAAAGAAGGTGATAAAACACCAAGTATGTTTCGAAATCGTGAACAAAGTATTGAATCTACATTACGTAAAGTTAATTTGGCTACATTTTTATCAGCAACTTTAGGTACTATTGAAGTTGGATTTTTTTACTTGAATGAATCATTTTTAGATGTTTTTTGTCCAATTAATAATTTAAGTGTTGAAAATGCTCTTAGTAATATGGGAGTTAATATAATGAGTTTACAATCTGGAGTTAATACAACTATTGGAGAAAAAGTTGGGAAATTACTTAAACCTTTGGCAATCTTATATTTAGATTTAAAAACTCAAGCTTATATTTCTGCAATTGAAGCAGGTGAAAGATCAAAAGAAGAAATTTTAGAAGATATTTTACCTTCAAATTTAGAACAAATTTTATTAACAAGACGTGGTATTAAAAATTTATCACCAACAGAAATTGATTTTATTGATAGATGTAAATCAAGAAAACTAAAATTACTTGGGCATGAAAATGAAATTATGTTAAGTGAAGAATATGAATGGTTTACATTTTTAAAAGATTTATTTGAATATGTTGGGAAAAATATGGGGTATATAATTTGGGGTAAAAGAAATAGTCGAGCTCCAAAAGAGAAACAAGATTTGGTACCTCATAGTCAAGAAATATTGGAACAAACTTCACATACACCTTCTACACGTAGTAGACCACCTCCAGAATTAACACTTACAAATAATCCAACAGGAGCTGAAATTAGTAATATTACAAATGCACTTTTACCAAGTGAAATCATTGAACAACAAATTCATCTTCGAATTAATCCTTCATCTTCCAAAACACTTAATCGTAGACCATGGACTAGAGAAGAAGAAAAGGCATTACGTCATGCATTAGAATTAAAAGGTCCACAATGGTCGATAATTTTAGAATTATTTGGAAATGGGGGGAAGATTTCAGAAGCACTTAAAAATAGAAGTCAAGTTCAACTTAAAGACAAGGCTCGTAATTGGAAGATGTTTTTTTTAAAGAGTGGATTGCCAGTTCCTGCGTATTTGCAAAGAGTCACGGGTGATTTGGATAGAGAGGAGAAGAAGCATGCTCGACAGGCACGTAGTGAGAAGACGGCAGCAGCACCGGTACCTTCAATGCAAGTCACAAAGTGATTACGAAGTGATCTACCAGTAGATCACTGAGTAGATCACTGAGTGCACTGAATAATCAGTGCTTGCCAACTCAGTGTATCACTCAGTAACACCTGCCTACAGTCTACACTCATCACTTTGTTGATCACTTTGTTGATCACTTTGTTGATCACTTCATTCAACATTACGTAACCCCTTACGTAAAACAAAAATGTGTTATTTTTTTTGTGTCAATAATTTGCAACTTCCTTCAATATCTCCCGATACTTAAATACCGAGAAATTAATCACCGAAATATTCACTTTAGATTATATCAGAAATGGATAGATACGGGAGAGAAATAGCGATTGTTGAAGAACAAATCACAACACAACGTAATGAAGCTAATTTACTTTATCGTCAAATAGAACTTCAAAGAAACCGTGCTGGAGATGCATTATTAAAAGATATTGCCAATAAGATACCACTGATTGTACCCAATGGATCTAGATTGAAATTACATTCGACACTTAAAGGTCATCATAATAAAATCACCCTGAGTAAATGGAGTCATGATCTGTGTCATATTTTAAGTGCAAGTCAAGATGGATATATGATTGTATGGGATTCTGTAACTGGATATAAAAAAAAGGCAATTCCATTAGAAAATCAATATGTTTTAACATGTTGTTTTTCACCAAATGATAAATTAGCAGCTGTTGGAGGTTTAGATAATACATGTACTATATATGAAATTGGTGATTGTAAAAATACAAATTTAGCTTTTGATCATAATATACAATCAATTTTTAAAGGTCATACAGCTTATATTAGTCAATGTTGTTTTATTAATAATGAATCAATTTTAACTGCAAGTGGTGATATGACTTTAAAATTATGGGATTTAGTTAAAGCAAATCAAATTAGAAATTATTCTGATCATTTAGGAGATGTTTTATCTTTAGATGTTTTAAATTCTTCAACTTTTATATCTGGAGGTTCTGATGGTTATACCAAGATTTGGGATCATCGTTCAACATCACCAGTTCAATCTCATCGAATTTCAAATACTGATGTTTCAGCACTTAAATTATTTCCAAGTGCAAATAATCAACCAACAACTTATTTGGCTGGATGTGATGATGGTTCAATCCGTCTTTTTGATATGAGATCAGATGGAGAAGTTGCATGTTATTCATTAAAAGAAAATGATTTCAAATTTTCAGAATTAAAATCAAATCGTTGGAGTACAAATTCAAATTTTGATAATCCAGGAGTTATATCAATTGATTTTAGTTCGAGTGGTAGATTGATTTATTCACTGTATTCAGATCATGGATGTGTGATTTGGGATACTTTGAAGAATGAGATTGTTGGAATGATTGGTGATGGACATAATAATTTGATTAATAATGTTGGGGTTAGTCCAGATGGGATGGCAGTACTAACTTCATCATGGGATGCAACGATTAAGATATGGTCGGTATGACAAGGCAGTCTATTCAGCCTATTCAGTCTATTCAGTCCACCAGTCACCAGTCACCAGTCACTACATCTTTAAATTCATTTAATTTTTATTTTACTAGTGTTTACATAATACATAGATATTTAAAAAAATTCAAACTTCAGTTGTGTGCTTTTTAACATAATCCCATAAACTTTTTAATAAAGATTCGGGTAAAGTATACAAATCCATTGTGAATTCACCATTATCAACGTCATTTTTGATGTTCATATCATTAGTTCTATTATCAGTAACCATTTGAACAATCACAATCAAATCATCTTCATTCAATTTTGTTAAACCATTTGCCAATTTTTCTAAATCAACATTACCTTTAATAGCAGAAGATCCATTACTTTTAGCTTTTTTCAATTTATTATCAGCATTTAAACCATTCCCTACTTCTAATTTACGTTTATTTGAATCAACCAATGGAGTTCCAACTTTATCTGCAGGTGTATTTTCATCGAATGGTAAAGATCCACTTTCCAATAATAATTTATTTAAAGCTTGATTTTTTGTAGGACTAATTGGAATAGTAATAACATGATCATTAACATATCTTTCTTGTAAAAAGTTCAAATCATGATTAAATTTACGTTCACCGGCTTTACCATTAAGACCTAATACATGAATCAGAATCGGTATATCGAATTCCCCCCATCCTTGTTCTTCAACTTTGAATGGATGTTGTTTTAATGTTCTTATTGGATTTGCAAATGTAGGATGCAATGAATAAGTCACCTTATCAAGAATATTGGCTTGTATTTCCTTACCATTTTGATCCAACATTGCGATTTGTACAGACCATTGTCTCATTGGATAATTTTCTACTGGTGGAACATCTTTTAAGATATGTTGTTCGGTAGTTATCCTAATCGTTCTTTTAACCTTTAAAAGTTAATAAAAATTCTTAATCAATTTTTAATCGTATTTCAATAAACTAAATTTTATAATCTAGAAATCTTGATTATCTTTACTTACTTCAGACATTGTATTGTTGTGATTAAATGTATTTGCTTCCTTTTTTTCCGTTCATTTTTTATTTAAATTTTGCCAACTGTTTTTTTCGGTGGTTTCAAAAATCGCTAGCAGTGCAGAGGGGAAGAGTAGAAAAGTAGGCTTTTAGTAGAGTTCAAGTAGGCTTTTAGTAAGGTTCAAGTGTCCTTTTAGGAAGCTTCTAGTAGGCTTCTAGCCTTCAACTAGAAGTCTTGACAAGATTGTAGACGTCTAGAATACTTGTAATCATAAGTGTAGACGTCTATGGAACACTAGTCTTGAAGGACGCCAATGCTACAAGGTGAAATTCTCGCGGTACCGGAGAGGATTTTAACGGCCTCGCGAATTGACGAATTTTTATCGTGAAAATTTGAATGTGACGAAGCGGTGAGGGAAATTTTGCCGCGAATTAGCGATGCCATTGTAAAAGCAGTGATTTAAATGTACAACTTTCGAGGCGTATAAACTTCGTATTTTGTGCAAAACATTACACTAGCTACTTCTCTTCTCAACCGAGGCTTATCTTCTATTCTCTGGTTCTAGGCAAATGAATGCTGGCAAATTAAGCTTGAAATTGGAATATTGGGAATTAAAGTACCAGTAGAGAACTAACAAGAACAATACCATTCAAACTTATTTTTTAGTTCATGTGTAGAAATTTCATATTTTCCACCAGCTTATTAAGGTCTCGTGTATCTATTTTTAATTATGTTACTCGGTAAAGATTCTTGTCGGGTAAAGAACAAATTCCGAGATTTTATATACCCCTTATCTCTCTTTTTGTGGTATTTAATGACGAATCCTTCAACGAGAATAAATAAAATCTTCTAGACTGTCGGGGTATTTTGCAGCCGACACCACAAGTGGGGTACTTTTTCTCTACTTGGACTTGCTAATATCTCGATTGTTGTTATATAATTACACATTCTTTCAAAAATTCACCAATTTGGTTTTTTTACCTTGTTTGTAATATTTTTACACTCATTAGGATTGATGGATAAAAATTTTCAAACAATATCAATTGTATTAAAATCTTACATTGTTTAATTTGGGAAGAATGAAAATCTTGAAAGAAACTTCTATACCTTGAGAACGGGATTGTATTCCCGGCAGACGATTTCTACAAACCTCTTTATCTAATTTAGAAAAGTTGCTATCTATATACGCAATAACTCCTCAATTATAATACCTTCAATAATTCGTTTATTGCTTGTTGGTAATTCTTTTAAAATTTCTCCTGATAATAAACTTTTAATCAGAGATATGAGTAAACCATTTTCGCACAGCTTAACATATTTACAATAACCCAATTTTGTAAATTCAATAGCAACTTCTAATTGATGATTATCCATTAATTCGGAGTTTATTACAACAACCAATTTTTTGCATTGTCTCAATACATCAAGCATAGACCCCGTGCCTGCATGCGACACTACAAGGGATGATTGTTCTATCCAAGTGTTTATATTCAGAGTAAATGCAAATGTAGTTATCGAAAGTGATTTATACGAAAATTGTCTCAATCCCGGTTCATCAGCAATCTTACTTAATTTTGTTGTTTCTATTATCGGTAATCCAGCTATCAATTTATCAAACAATTGTTGACTAATATTTTGACTATTTTTAATTTCATTTCCATATTGTAATATTAATTTATTAATTCCGAGACTCGATAAAGTATCGAGAAATTCAATCGAAAGGATATACAGTACAAGTGATGTGAATGTGACAGTAGCTCCAGTAGTGACAAATAACGTCGACATGTTTTCCCCTGATTTTAAATATTTTTATTTTTTAAAAAACTTTTCAAAAGTGTAATTATACATTTCCAATTACAATTGTCTTGATAATAAATTTATATTTTATTTTAAAATTTACGTGTCTTGATCAAATAATTATTACACGTGATGATAATTTAATGTAAAATTTCATTTACCCGCATCCGATTTAGGAAACTCGGTGGAACAATAACAGCATTTGCATATAATCACCGACAAAAAATAATAATTTGTAGATCTGGGGAAGATAAGATTTTAAGCCATCCAAAAAGAAAATCTTTGTTAACACAGAAACAAAAAAAAAATCCCTCAATAAGACTGTAAATTACGCTAAATTCTCTTAATTACAATAAATTCTTGAGCTGCAAATTAATACTATTGTTACAAGTCAATAGAACAATATTTTCCCACACGACGTTCAAATATATAATTATATATAAACTACGATGACCCAGTATATTTTTTTTTTGAAATAAATATTCCTTTTATAATTTTCCTTTTATCCAACTCCTTTCCCAAATAAGCAGTACCCAATGAGAGTAACTAACGTCGCAGACTTGAATGAACCACCACCGACTCAATCTGTTAATAATACTAATCCTATTGTTAACACTACTGACAGTAAAATTACTGAAAAATCTGGTGGAATAATTAATGGTGGGGGGTATCTCATCAATAATCATTCTATTGTTCCAAGATCGTGTATCACTCCGTCAACTTCGACCGCTGTGATTGACACGAGCGATTATTTTTCGTTGAAACAGTCACTGTATAGTTATAATGCTCAATTACCACTGCCTATTTCACGAAAAAGTAGTATCTCTGAGTTTAATAACACAGATTTAACTTGGTTACATCAATATAATAATAGTCTTGATAATTGGTCTAATCATCTTCAAATTAAATTGATTAAATCAGCTAATCAATTTAATACTTTATTGGATTTTTATTATATTAATCGATTTAATAATGATAATGTTGATTATGATGTTCAAATGTTTCCTTATTTACATGGTTTAAAAAATGAACAACAACGTGATTTTTTTGGAGATTGTGAAATTCCATCTTTTAATTTATTAAATTTAATGTTTATTAATTCATTTCCTGAAAAAAATTCAATTAATTTAAAAAACACTGTAAATTTACTGGATTTATTAACAAGAAATGATCAATCTTATCAACCATTTTCTGATTTTATCGATGAATCTGATGATGGAGATTTAAATAATAGGAATTTTAAAGATCAAGTTAAATTAATGGCTCCATTTTCAAGTTTTGTTATATATAATTATTCAAATAATATGCAAATGAATTCACAAGTTGCAAATTTACTTAATTCCCTTAAACTGACTGGTCAATATATTTATATTGTTAATGTTGATTGGAATCAAGTTCATGATTATAAAGAAGATACTTCATTTGCATTTGATAATAAATTGGTTAAATCAGTTGATTTTAAAGATTTACCTTATCATAATAATGAATCTCATTGTAAATTCCTTAATTGTGAACAAAATCTTATTTGGAGACTTAATTCAATGAAATGGATTCTGTCCAATATTTGTATTGGGAATGTTCTTGATTTTAATAATAATGTTTCTGGAGATTTTAAATTGGTTATTAATTGTAATGAATATGCAAAATTACCTTCATTACATTTGCTTAATCTGATCTATAATGATTTAAACTCGGGTACAACTGCTAACAACATATATTATTTGGAGTTCCCCAGCTCTGGCTCCAATTTTATCAAAAATTTAACTAATCTGGAAATCCTTTCATTTTTAAATACTTTGAAATTGATGAAATTCTTTATTAAGCTTAATCTTAAGATTTTCATCTTTTCATTTGATGGGTTCACTGGCTCATCATTAATTACGATCGCTATTAATCAATTACTTCACCATCAAAATTTTCAAGATTCAATCTTGCATTTGGCCAAGGAAAGAACAAAACTTTATTTTTTTAAAACTGATTTAATTTTGTTAAAAAATTTGGAAAATGATATTAATGATTTGAAAAATGATGTTAATAATAACCTTGTTATTAAGGAAATCATTTTCTTACCTACAAAGTTTTGTTGTCCACCTCCACAAATGTGTACTCATTATGACTGGTTCAATTTGGATAATGACAACAATATGCCTTCATTTGTTTTACCAAACGTTTATTTGGGGTCACTTAATCATGCTAATTCCAAAACAATTTTATCATCGATCGATATTAACGTATTGATTTCGATTGGTGAATGTCCTACTTGGATAAAAGGTTTAAGTGATATCTTTGTATTTGACTTTATGGATGTACGTCCTAATAAAAAGGTTCATATTATTAAACCAATTTATATCTTTAATGATGGTGAAGCTAAAGTTTATCAAGTTGACTTGTTGAAATTTCCATCTTCTAAAAAGATTCCAAAGGGATTGAAATCTTTTGTTTTTATTTATAATTTAAAAGATGATGGAAGAGATTCAATCTTACCTCTTTTGGTAAATTGTCCAACTTCAATTCAAGAAAAAATCTTACCAAATTTTAATTCTAATGATACAAGAACAATGATTCATTGTAGAATCGGTGTTTCACGTTCTGCTTCTTTGCTTTTGGCTCTGATGATGAAAAATTACAAAGTTGATTTGCTAACAGCTTATATGTTCTTAAGAGTTCAAAGATTTAACATCATTATCCAACCAAATTTGCGCATCTTTTATGAGTTGTTCTTATTTCAAGATCATCTCAAATTGCGCAGTTCCAATGGAATGAATTGGGAGCTGTTATGTACAGAAATTCATAAGCTTAATGATTATTATATCTAACAAATTACTAAATTTGAAATATGAATTTTTTGCAGCTGCTTCCTCCTCTTAATTTAATTCTTTACGCGTGATGATTATTTGCTTTATCTGTTATTTATTTATTTCTAATTTATCTTTCAATTCTTTGTTACCTTATTTGCGTTATTTCTTTTAGTCCTTTAGTTCTTAATAAATAAAATTTTCAATTAAAGAGTAGCAATAGCATAAAAACATTTAAAAAAAATTTGAAATTTATGCTAGAATTGGACCGTGTGTACCCATGGGGAAGAAGCACACTGGTGAGTATTCCGCTAATAATCTAGTTTGCACCAAAATAGGAGCCAATTACAGATGAACGTAACTTAAAGAAACGAACATTTGACACCAGAGTGTTGGCAAACATTGCGAATTTAAATTTTCGCTACAAAAATATAACTTAGGGGCGAGCTGGGAATTGAACCCAGGGCCTCTCGCATATTTGTGTTTCAACTGAATTGAATTCAATTTACGCCCAAAGCGAGAATCATACCACTAGACCACACGCCCATTGTTATTGAAGTATTTAGATTTGCCATTATGATTATTCATAACATCACGCCGTATGCAGGACGATAACTCTCATATTTTTATTTAACGCTGGAGACTGCAAAAAGAAGCGACGCTTCAGCGATCAATGTTTTAAGGTTACCTGCCATTAGTGAAATACCTGATTCTAAGGAAATGAATGTTCAATGTGATTATGATCGAAGAAAAGTTGGTTCACGGAATAGATATTTTGTTTCATTTAAAATAACAGAAACATCTTTAGGTTCGGTATAAGATCTGGGCAATTCGAAGCTCGTCTGAACGTGTTTAATCCAATCATATGGGTTGTTGGAATATCCAGAACTCATCTACATCTCACAGCAAAATAGCGTAGGCGATAGTTAAATAGATCATTTTTCCCTACTTTTAGTTACAAAAACATCCTTTTCCAAGCATGGCTAATTAAAGAGGACTAAAGTTTGCAGAAGGAAGAGAGAAGACCTAATTTTTCATGTTTGTAATCTTTTTTACATATTGTATTTCTATTCTATAAAGAATTGATTTATTAGATAATCAAGGAAGGAAATGCGTATTTATCCTCGGGTTTCAGATAGTGTGATACTACCTTAAAATCTTCTCACTAAAACCTCCTTGCTGTAATTGCTGCCCTGTTTTGTTTGATTCCATTGAGAAATTGCCATTTCTCTGGGAAATAAACCAGAGATTTGGCTAAATTAATAATTGAAAAGCACCTTCAGAAAATAGCCTTTATGGCCAAGTTGGTAAGGCACCTCACTAGTAATGAGGAGATCGTCAGTTCGAATCTGGCTGAAGGCATTTTTTATATATGCGAGTTTGCGCCCAATATGTCTTAACTATTGCGAAGGTTGATAATGGTTTTTTTCTTATATATTTTTTTGCTTTTTCGGCACAAATCTAAAATAGTAGTTGTTAAAATTTACAGAATCCGATATAGAATTTGCAGCCATTATTTTTTAACTCCTACAAGGTTGAAAACGTTTCTTTTCACAACTTTCTTTCAGCTCATTTGCTAACTCAGGTTACGATTTTTCTTCATTAAGGTACAAAATCCGCTATAGGAATTTTCAGCCATTACTTTTTAGCTCCTACAGGGTTGACAAAGTTTCTTTTTGCCTCGAATATAGACATTCGCTGACGCAGATCTCAAATCTGCAATAAAAACTCAATAAAATAACCCCCTCATTCATAATATTCAGTTTCTTTTATCAAAAATAATTCGCTTCCCAAATAATATTCTGCTTTTTGTGGTTGGCTGCAAAAAATAAATGAATTCATGTTTGTAAACCAATACCATAGAAAAACGATATAAGGACCCAAATCCAATTTGATCTGAAAGAATTTATTCATATCTCATTCTTTATCGATCAACCTTTTGATTTAAAATTTATAAATCAAACTTTCAAGATGCAATTCCAATACACTCATAACAGCGGACAACATGTCACCAGAATGAAGGGCATTTACGAATCTAAATCACGTTCAAGTGAGAAGAATCGTAACAATGCTTCTTCAAGAACTATGCCTTTGAATCGTTCTAGAAGAAGGAGAAACTCTTTAACTTCAAGCGATTCCGAAACGAGTTCTCGAGTTCCTTCAATCAATAATCATCCTGACATTCTGCCTTTTGTTGAACCAGAAAATGATGAAAAAATTGAAGCTATTTCAGTTGCCAAATTTCCTATTCAACTTTTTCAAAGTGATTATGTTCCTAGGGGTGTCCCCATTGACCCTAATCAATTGGAATATGATTATGGTTCTGATTACTCAGTTTCAAGTTTTGCAACTGAAAATGAAGACACTGATTCAGACATTGACCCAATGTTGTGCCCATCTCCAACTGAAACAGATATAATTTGGGAAATGATTCAAGCAGCTCCTTTGAGGGAATCATGCGAGGCTAATGAAAACTTCCCCTTCCCTCATGGATCTTCCAAGCTTTCGTCTTCCGAATCTCCCAAGTTTTCCCCTTCCAAGTCTCCTGAGCTTTCGTCTGCTTCCAAGCATTCGTCCCCTTCCAAGCCTTACAAGTGCTCCGACTGTTCCAAGTCTTGTAAGTCTCGTGAGACTTCGTCCTTTTCCGAACCTTCGACTGCAGAACCTTCCAACCCTTCTGAGACTTCTGAGACCCCCGCCGAACCATATGAACCTTCCAACCCTTCTTCATCTTCCAAACCTTCTGAACCATTTGAACCTGCTCAAGCTTCCGAACCATCAAAACCATCCGGGCCATCAAAACCTTCTGAATTCTCCGAGCTTACCACCAAACCTTCCGAATCTTCTCTATCTTCCAAACCTACCAAGGCACCCAATTTCTCCTTGTCTTCAAAATCCTCAAAAACACTGGTATCATCTGAAGTTCCAAGCTGTACTGATAATACTTCAATAACCCCACAAACTAGTTTCCAGGTTTCAAGCATAAACCTGCAACGCTCAAACCAAAAGCCCGAAAACGCTGATTTGTATGAAGTTTTAAATATTTCAAAATCTGATTATTCACCTGAAACTCTTGCTATAATAGATGAGAATCTTAAATTTTACAAGAAAGCTTCGGATAGAATACTTCATGAAATGTTTGAAAAAATGAATCTTTATGGTCAATTTGATTATGAAGCTTCTCTTGCTGCTACTTACTTGATTCCACTTCCTGGTAAAAAATACAAATATCCATCAAATCATGTAACTTATAATGACTTCATGAACTATCACGAATCAATTGGTGAAAAGTTTAGAAGAAAAATCA
Source organism: Kodamaea alishanica (nom. inval.) (assembly GCA_030563745.1). NCBI lineage: Eukaryota > Fungi > Ascomycota > Pichiomycetes > Serinales > Debaryomycetaceae > Kodamaea > Kodamaea alishanica (nom. inval.). The sequence goes on from JAJMJX010000028.1 coordinate 23,545, forward strand.
TCAGACCTCTTGAAAGAAAAGCATCAGATATTCAAGTTAAAAGATCTGAATTAAAGAAGAAAATCAGTTATAAAATCATGTCGATTGAAATCGAATGCGATATCTTAAAAGATAAAACCTCTGAAAAATGTTGGAGAGGAAGAAGAAGATTTTCACGCTTCCTAACAAAAATCTCTGAAATTTTCTCTTAATTCACCATTTTTATTAAACTATTTATTCACAATTTGCACTCTTTATATAGAGAATTTATATAAAATCAATAAACGTTCAATTCTCTCAAAAATTATTGTGTACTTGTACAAATTAAAGTGCATCAATATCTGTTCGTTATAGTAGCTTGGTTGAAAAAGCGCTGAAATTAATTGCAATCGCTAGTAAATAATCAAATACCTTGGATTTTGATTGAACAAGTTCGAATTGGATGTAAACTTCTCTGATATTAGGATTGGGGTAACTGGCTCGGATGATCTTGTAGCACTTTGTAGTTTCGTTACCAATGAGTGAACGAGAGAGAGTAATGGCCAGAGACTGCTTAATGAATATTCCCTAATATCCATCCACTAACTTCTTTTTGTATAATTTAGCTCCGTTCTAGTTAACAAGATGATTGTATTTATCTGGCTGTATGAGGATTAGAGAACAGAAAAGAAAAAGTTTGAAGGATTTGCAGCCACTTTTTTCACATCTTGTATTGTATCTTATATTATAGAGAATTAGTATATTTGCTAGTTAAGGAAGGAAAGAGGTTTCAAGTTTTGGGTGGATATGATTATCTTTTTTTACTGACACAACAAGAAAATGCCCCTTTAGCTTAGTGGTAGAGCGTTGCACTTGTAATGCAAAGGTCGCTAGTTCAATTCTGGCAGGGGGCATTTAATTTTTTTTTTTTGCAATCAAAATTCAAGTAAACAAGTGAGGAACAACTAAATACTAACCAATTTTTACAGATCTATCAAAACGATCTAATTCGCATTTTAGCATTAATTTCATTTTTTGCCGATTGGATATATGGAGACGAACAACGCTTCATATGTTTAGGCCCATTAATAAACTCAAGTATAGGTGTTTGAGAGTGTAGAGCGTGAATCCTCGTTACATAGCAGATTCACCTTAATTTGAATCAAAGAAAATAATCGAATTTTGGTAAAAAAACTCCAAAAAAGGAATATTCAAAGTAATATACATAATGATTTTCAAGGATTATACTATATTATGCATTTCAAAGATCAAATAAAATTGATTTCATCTCCTCTCTGTCAAACGTAGGAAACGAATATGATGATGTCTAAATGAAAATGAAGGTAACCAGAAATTTTTATAAAGTGTAATATTCATAAACATTTAATTTTCACGAATTAATCCGTGATAGTTTAGTGGCTAGAATTACCGCTTGTCGCGTGGTAGACCGGGGTTCAATTCCCCGTCGCGGAGATTCGCTTGCGCAAATGGTTTAGTGGTAAAATCCAACGTTGCCATCGTTGGGCCCCCGGTTCGATTCCGGGTTTGCGCATTCTTTTTACTTTTTGTTTTTTACAACTGGGATTTTTTTTTTCACAATTTTTAGCAACTTTTCACTTTCTTCAACTACAAGATGTCAACGAAATCAGTTACTAGAGTTGTTAATGCCAGTAAGTAATAATTGATATTATAATTAACAATGAAAATTTTCTAACTTTATAGTTCAAAAGTATTATCCTATTGCTTTGGCCGATAAATCATGGGATAATACAGGTTTATTGGTTGATGCAAGTTCTGAAGAAATTAAGACTGATTCAATCAATATTCTTTTAACAATTGATTTAACACAATCTGTTGCAGAAGAAGCCATTAAGCAAAAAGCCAATATAATCATGGCATATCATCCATTTATATTTAGAGGATTAAAATCGGTCACTACCAAAGATCCCCAACAAAGATCATTAATTAAATTGATTCAAAATAATATTAGTGTGTATTCACCACATACTGCTGTTGATAGTGCCAAAGGAGGTGTCAATGATTTTTTAGCAGATGGAATTACTCGTGGATTTAAAGAGGCAAATAGAGAGCCAATTGAAAAAGATATTAATAATGAAGGATGTGGTATGGGTAGATTAATTACTTTAAAAGAACCAGTTTCATTAATTAAATTAGTTGAAAATGTTAAATTAAATTTAGAATTAACTCATTTACAAGTTGGTTTAGCTAAAGGTCAAACTAAAGATCAATTAATTAGTAAAATCGCCATATGTGCAGGATCGGGTGGATCAGTTTTTAAAGGAGTTGAAGCTGATTTATTTTATACAGGTGAATTATCACATCATGAAGCTTTATATTTTACCGAAACTGGATCTTCTATTATTGCATGTAATCATTCAAATACTGAACGTGCATTTTTAAAGATTTTTAAAGAACAATTAATGAGTGAATTACCAGATTCAAAGATTGTGATTAGTGAAGCTGATAAAGATCCATTTCAAACTTGGTAAGACAAGTGAAGAGAATAATTAGTTAGGTTATTACGAGAGATGACAATTGGCTTATTGCAATTATACAGAGATTTTATACTACAAAGATTAATTAGTACAACCCGTGAAATAATTAATTTTAATTGTAGGTTCAAAAAATGTACTGCTTATCAAAAAATAAGCAACAATATTTTTGTGACTTTTTTTTTTTAATTAAATAAATTTAATTTCCCCGCCTAGTTTTAAAATGACAAGTCAAAGTATCAATATTTATGATCTTAAAGGGGATGAATCTCCATTTAATAATGCAAGAGCAAGTATAGTACCATGTGGTGATACAGGATATGTATTTCTTTATGGAGGATTCGATGATTTGGATGCATTGGATAGTAATGTTTATTTATTGAATTTGGCAACCATGACTTGGGAAATTGATGATAAACATCAAGGGGTTGAAAGAGAAGGACATCTGGCTGTTTATATTGGGAATGGTAATATCTTTATATTTGGTGGACTTCCATATGATGATTTACCAGAAATTGTTACCCCACAAAATACTTCAAATTCTTCAAATTTTAAAAAAGATAGTTTAATGATGATTTATAATATATTTGAAAAAAAATGGATTGGAGCTCCAAATTTTGCATTAAATAATTCACCAACTTCAAGGTATAGACATGCATGTTGTTTATCATTAGATAAAACTAAACTTTATATATCTGGAGGACTTGTAAAATCAACTCCATTAGATGATTTATATTGTTATGATTTAACTTTAGGTTCATGGTCTGGACCTATAAAATTTGTTGCAAGATTTGATCATTTTATTTCAATTCATCAAGATAAATTATTTGCATTTGGAGGGTTGGATAAAGATATGATACATGTTGATAGTTATATTGTATATTATTCGTTAACAAATGGGACCATTGGGAAAGTATCAATTCTTCAAAAACCAACATTTGGTTTATCATTTGATCAAGTTGAAGAAATCAATCCAATTAATAATTTATCATCACCTGGAAGTAAGATTTATCTTGATTCAGAGATTAATTCTTCAATTAAATTAGAAATTGGTTTACCATTATGGAATTCAGAACAACCTCAATTAAATATTTCATATATAAATCTTGATGAATTTGAATTTCAAGATTTATTTAATATAAATGATTTATCAAATTATTTTAAAAAATCAAATATAAATTTTTTAAATTATTCATGGAGAAAATTATTTGTTACAAATTTAGGTTTATTATATTTATTAGGTTATCAAAATAAAAAGTTAGATTCATCTCAACAAGATTTTGATGAATCTAATTTAAATAAATTATCAAAATTATTAGAAATTAAATTATCAAATTTTGGAATTCCATCTTTAATACCAAATTTTAAAAAACAATTAAATAGTAATTTACCATTATCAAAAGATTTTGAAAAATTATTATTAAATGAAGAATTTACAGATTTTGAAATTTATTGTTTATTAAATGAATCTGAAAAACATTCAATTACAGATGATTCTATTAATTTAAATGAAGATAAAAAATTTCATATAATTAAAGTTCATAAATCAATTTTATTAGCAAGATGGCCACATTTTCAAAGAGTAATTTCAATTGGAATGAATGAAACAACTTTAAATCGAATGCTTATACCAGAACATTATAATTTAGTAAAAGCTTTAATATACTATTTATATACTGGATCAATTGATTTTGAAAATTATATTGGAGAAATATTTGATATAACTGATTATTCAGGTTTTTTAATCTTAGCAAATATGTATGAACTTTGTGATTTACAAAGTTTAATTTTATTACAATTATTTAAATTATTTGATCGATTAATTGCTTTAATGAAAAATAATACAGATTGTTCAGATATTCTTATTAAGCTTTGGAATGATTTATCATTTTCAAATGAATCAGTTTTTATTATTAAAGTAACTAATGTTATTAAGAATAATTGGGCTCTGATTACAAGATCAAAATCATTTTTGGAATTATCAAAAGAATCAATTATTAAACTTTGTCAAGATTGTACTTCAGAAGAAGTTTCAATTATTGGATTACCTAATTTTTCAATAAATAATCAATCAGCAACAAAAAGTTTATTAAAATTAAATACTGGTGCTTCTTCAAATTCTTCAGATAGAAATTCGTTTGATTCAGTTGATAATTTAATATCTCCTCAAACTCCACTTCGAAATACAAATTCTCCATTTGTGATTGATTCTCCAATACATCAAACTGCTGAATTTATGGGTAATCATATCGCCCTGGCTATAATAGAATACTTATCTCGAAATGAGAATGTTTAAATAATTAATACAACAGAAATAAAATATATAACATTGTAGAACCTACAAAAGTTTGAGCTTGTTTGAAGATCCTTGACCAAAGAGATTACCGAGCCAACCACTTAAATGAGACATTGATGATTTGAAAGTATCGTGAATGGAATGCTTAGCATCATCGATAACATCTCCAATATCATCAATTATATCATTCATCAAATCTTGAGTAGATTCATCATTATCATCCTGATCATCATCCTGATCATCATCCTGTTGATCATCTTGTTCATCATCTTGTTCATCATGCTCATTTTCGATAAAGTCAGTTGGTTTGGGAAGCTTTTGAGTCTCTAGTGATGAAATTGTCGATTCTTCACTAATCATTGATTCCTTTGGATGATCATTTAAACTAAATGCAACAGTGGTATGCGTAGTCAAAGTAACCTTCTGAGGTTTTTTCTTCCTCCATAATAAATCATAAGTAGCTTCATCATTAACAACCTGTTCAACTGAATATGATAAATCAGGGTAACTCAAATGATCTGTCCAACCTTGAGGCAACAAATTCTTGTTCGATATAATCGAGTTCAATCCAGTACCATTGTTTGGCGAGGGCACCAAATCCAATGATTCACAAACAATATTATAAACTTCTGTATTTTGAAATGGCTTCACTTTAAAACCTTCAGATAATCTTTGATTGAAATAAGGTCCAGATCCTAAAAAAATGGCCCTCATAAGAAGTTCGGTGTTGTTATACCCATGAACACCTTTTGGTTTATAATCACCTCCATTTTCTTCCATTTGTTTATGTGTTGTAATTGAATAACCAACGTTAGGTACCAACCAAATTGGCGCTAATCTATAATTATACTTATGTTGATGGGTACTACCTCCAAAATTCCATTCAGCTGGTAAATCTTCAACCTTATAAAGTTTGAAATTATCATCTTTAAGGTTTTTTTTAAGCTCTTGATATATTTCTTCTATAGAATGTTCTTTTTTGGGTCTGAGACCAAATAATGGCCATCCATCAATGTGTTCTATTTTCTTGAGATCAATTAAATCATCCAAGTATAATAATCTGTCATTTGAAGTTGGTGCCATACCATGATCACTAACGATTATTAAATTGACAATATTTTCCAAATTTCTTGATTTAATTTCTTGTTGTAATAATTGAATAAAATTATCGACATAAGCTAAGGCTTCAGTTAATTCTGGTCCAGATATACCAATCTTATGACCAAATTGATCAATAGTTGGTACATAAGTGAGGATTAACTCTGGTCTCTCATTAATATCTTCTCTATCCAACCAAGACATAACCCTATCAACTTTAGACGAAAGAAGTTCTGAACCATTATATTTGTCAAAATCAACTTTAGGGCCTATCGATGGAACTTCACTTCCAGGCCACATGTGTACAGCCAGCTTAACACCTTGATTTGCAGCCGTTTGCCAGAGAGGTTCACCACCTTTCCAGAAATCAGGATCCAATCCACCCATTTGTGGGTTTGTATTCACAAACTGCTTATTTAAAACAGGATCATAAAAAGTGTTACCCACTATCCCATGCTCAGAAGGATATAACCCTGTAATCAAAGTCCAATGGTTGGGGAAAGTAGATGAAGGAAATGAAGGTGTCATATAAGGAGCACCAAAGTCATTGATGAGCATCTTATGCATTGCTGGAGTGATTTTTGGGTTAATATAATGTGGATGAAATCCATCTAAACTTACTAATATGGTGGTAGGGTAGAAATGATGTGTTGAATTGGAAAATACTTTTTTATTATAAGGATTTGTATTGTTATTTAAAACAGTAGATTTTGAATTATCTGATTCTTTTCCAAATACTATAATCAATCCCAAAATCAGCATCCCTATAGATATTAACACACTGAATACAACAATAATGCGTTTAGCTTTTTGACGTTGTAAACTAATCTTGTAATCCCTCAAATCCCGCATCTTTGGCCCATTGTAAGCAATATCGTCAGTATTTTGATCGCTTCTATCCAAGTCAAAACTATCATTACTTGAATGATCCAACATTTCGTAATTATTGGATTTCTTAGGTTTAAACATAGATTGGATTTTACCAATTATACCCTGTCTCGTATAACCATCTTCGGTATATTCATAGTCCATGCCGTTCAAGATATTATCATCTTGTTGTGATGCGGCAGATCCAGAGAAGTTTGTGGTTGAATCATGGTCCTTGTGAGGGATTGGGTTGGCGTTGTTTAGTTCGTTGAAGATAATGTCATCGTCCGAATCGTCCATATCCGTCACGGGTACATCCACTGCATGGCCGTAATTGACAGACATACTCAAATTACCGCTGATTAACAACGACTTTTTTTTTATCTATGACTTCTTCAAAAGTTTAATACGAGACACGGGCACTAACAGAAAAAAAAAATCAAAAACGTTAACTAAAAAAAAAGAAACGATTAGCCGTAATAACGGAAAAACCCACATGCAGAAAGAACCATTTAAGAATTTCTTAATTACATTTAGCCATTAGCAAACTACATTTAAGTTAGACAAAAAATATTTTATTAATACCCATAAGACGGTTCAAAACAGCCGATTCTATAATACTGCTTAGAAAACGTCACCCAATTCGAACATAGCATCAGCAACCTTGATGAAACCAGCAATGTTGGCACCCTTCAACAAGGATGGTAAGCCGTTTGATTTTTCGACAGCATACTTTGTAGCAGTTTCGTAACAGTTTTCAAAACAACTGTACATAATGTCCTTCAATTTTTGATCGACTTCTTCCAAAGTCCATTGTATTCTTTGAGAGTTTTGGGCCATTTCCAAAGCAGAGACGGCGACACCACCACAATTTGCGGCTTTACCTGGGGCATACCACACACCGTGGGAAGTTCTATGATTTTCAAATACTTCGATGGCTTCTTGAGTTGAACCCATGTTGGAACCTTCGGCAATGATCTTACAGCCAGCATCGACCAAAGCTTGGGCTTCTTCACCAGAAACTTCATTTTGAGTGGCAGATGGGAGGGCAATATCAACCTTACCAACCTTGGTCCATGGACGGACATCTGGAATGTATTGAACGCCACTGAAAGCGCTTGAAGCAGAGATTTCTTGTAAGGATTCAAACTTGATCTTACCAGTTGCAATTTGAGCAATTTGTTCTTCTGTGATACCTTCTTGAGAAATAATAGCACCTTTAGAGTCAGACAAGGAAACAACGGTACCACCAAATTCGATGACCTTCAAAGCAGCGTATTGAGCAACGTTACCAGAACCAGAGATGGCAACACGCTTACCTTTGAAAGAATCACCCTTGTTTGCTTTGGCAATCATCTTTTCAACGTAGTAGACCAAACCAAAACCAGTGGCTTCTGGACGGATCAAAGAACCACCCCAATTCAAACCTTTACCAGTCAAAACACCAGACCAGTTGTTTTGAAATTGCTTGTAGGCACCAAATAAGTAACCAACTTCTCTACCACCAACACCAATGTCACCAGCTGGGACATCTATATGTTGACCAATATGTTTTGACAATTCTCTCATGAAAGAAACACAGAATCTTCTGATTTCATTGTCAGATTTACCCTTAGGGTTAAAGTCGGAACCACCCTTACCACCACCGATAGATAAACCGGTTAAGGCATTCTTAAAAATTTGTTCAAAACCCAAAAACTTCAAGATAGATAAGTTGACAGAAGGATGGAAACGTAAACCACCCTTGTATGGACCCAAAGAAGAATTGAATTGAACTCTGAAACCATTGTTAACTTGGATTTCACCCTTGTCGTTTTCCCAGATAACTCTGAACTGAATAATTCTTTCAGGAATAGAAACAACTGGAACAACCTTTTTATATTTTGGGTGTTCCTGAAATAATGTAGAGTCTTCTAAAGCAGACACCAATTCTTGATGTGCTTGTTGAAATTCAGGCTCGTGAGAAGCAACCATTGTTATTAATTTGTTTTTGTATATATTTGTTTTTAAAGATGAATGGATCTGAAATAAACAAACAAATGTGGGAATCTACATAATTTATACTAAAATTTTAAACATTTAATTTCTTATTTTCAAGCATATGACTGTGACTCGTAGACATTTAGAGATTTTAGATTTGCAATCGTTATGAGCACTGCAATTTAGCTGCAGGCCAAAAAAAAGAAAAGTAGGATGCTTAAAAAGTCAATCTCTAACCAATCAAAGCGCGCAATCACCACGCAAGATGGCAAGTGCATAATCAACTAGTCTATATAAATATTAAAGTCCTTTAACGGTGCAACCTTTTTCGCTGCAGTGAGTCATATCTTTATATTGTCACAATACAAATTGTCTCCGATTTTCGACTCCGAATCGCACTTTATTCTAAATTGTTACCGGGTAACAAATGAAGATTTAGTTTTTAAAATACCGGAGTTTTATGTTAATTAAGAAACTGGACAAATAATAAAATCAATTTGATTATCTATATCCAGTAATATGAACTCCGGCCCGCTTTTTTTTTTAATCGTAGTATGTAATTATCAAGTTTGTATATGCCGTACATCGATGATGCAATTTCCACTGGATACTCAATCATTTCCTCTCCACTCATCTTATATTGCTCTTGCATCTACATACCGGTGTTTTCCGGCAATTGACTCCAGAAATCAAAATGCTTGAGAATCTTCTTTAAAGATTTTTTGTTCAGGGCTGTGTGCGTTAACCGGAATCTGGAGTTAGTTTTCCTGTACTAATGTTTACTATGATTAGAATAAAGTGTAGGATTTTTTTTATTGCAACATCACCAATTCCGGATCCTTCCAATTAACCTTCGTATCTTACTGACAATGATTTTTCGTTTCCTTTCATGTTCAATGGAATTATCGCTAAGCGTGGACGTATCATCGGTAAGCGAAGGTGAATCTGGATAGTAATTGCTTGAGACCTCTTCTCTTTTCAAAAATTTGATCATGTTACGCAATGAATACTATAAACTATAAATGCCAAATACGTGATCCAATACATGCATATATATATACTACGCTTTATTCATGCCGCCTTTTAAGCTTGGAACTTACAAGCGGGTCCAAATGCAGGCAAAAAGCTGAAAGTGACATATTCTTACACCTAGTAGCATATGTTTGCAGTTCCTTCTATTATCATTAGCAAAAAAGACTTGGTAATTGAAAACCGTTGATGAATTTCAGTTAAAATTGCCATTTGCCATTTTTATATGCACACCCTCGAAAAACGAGAAAAAAAAGCAAGAGCGTAAAAAAATTTACGATGAATCTGGAAATCACAACCACATAAAAGTTGAATCCATCAATCATGGACAACAGAAAAGTGTACCGCCTGTATAAAAAGACCAGATCGGAACCATACCAGGTTCCTGGAATACTTTCGAAAGTCACTCGTTTGTTTAAATGGAATCCAGAAAGAAATGATGATGCATCGCGCCCTGGTTCTGGTAACAATGGTACTCAAAGGTCGCCCATTTTATCTTCAACTTCATCATCTACCACGGCCTCTATCAGATCGGCAAACGAAGGTCTAGAGCCATTCAAGTTCCCCGAACCAATGGCAACCCCTTTGAAGAATATACCTGGGTCATATGTCAACCATTCTCCAAGTCGTATATTATCCAATTTTTTTCAAGAAAAAGGTGATCAACCATTATCTCAAATCGAATATGAAGGCGTATTATCTTTGATATCGAGATCAAATACTCCACAGAAATCACAGGAACAAAATAAACAACCTGAAAAGGAAAGTAAAACAATCATCCCAGTCTCGACACAAAATGATCTGTCTATCTTAACCACTCCTTACGCGCAAAAAGTATTGCGTAATCCATCACAACAATATCAAAATGTTACTCTTCCAAACATATCATACACTAGTAACGCCAACCATTCTTTGGTATCTACACCTGATTATACACCTGTTTACCATACTATTCATAGCAGCTTTTCTAGAGATAGACCACTGGTCAAAAGGGTTTATCAGTTCTCAGGTTTACCTTCACCATACAGAACTAGAATAAGAGCTCCAAATCTCAAGAAAAGAGATTTTTCTAATCTTTCCAAGGTAGACAGCAACAATAGTATACTCGAGAATAGAACGATAGAAAATGGTCATAAGAAGCCTCGCAGTGAAACAGCAAACTCTTTGTTGTCAATGTTGGATGAAGATTCAAGTCAAACCGAAAATAAACCAAATGAAACCCAAATCAAGAAATTTAGTAATCCATATGGTTCTTCACATTTCAAAAAAACAAAAGGTATTCAATTATCAGCAAAAGATATCGATAAGACTATTTCATTTGATAAATCAACACCATTACCTAAAAAGCAAGAAGATGAAAAGAAAGAGACAACTAAATCAGTTCCAGAAAGAAAGAACTTTGACTTCAAGTTTGAAGCAGAGCAACCTGTGAATGGATTTAAGTTATCGAGTTCGGCTCCAACTCTGGAAAAAGTAGCAGAGTTTACAATTCCTAAACCCGTTTTTGCTGAACCAGTTGTAGCACAAAAGAAAGAATTGTTTAAAGCTGCAATGCCAGCTGCTCCAATGAACCAAATGTTTAAGGTGCCTACTCCAACTGAGCCTGATAAAAAACCTGTACAAAAGGATACAATCCTTTCAAAGCCAATGTTTAAGCCATCTGTAGGGTCCACTACTTCTGCTTCTACACTGGCTACCCAACCAATTTCATTTGCATCATTCGAGTTTCCAGAGGTGAAGCCAATGAAGGTAGCTTTGGATAGTGGGAAAGTCTCAGAGTACAAGACTTTTTTCAACTTCTAAATCTTCGCATCATATATATAGAAAACTCTATGTAATAATATAATTTCGACCCATCTGTCTTTGGGTGTTGACTTTTTTTTGTAAAACTGGATTGATATTTAATAGAGAGTTGAATTTTTAAGGGGAATGTACACCTGTGAATACCTTTGGGTGTCTGGTACTCTCGATTGCTGTGAAAAAATACTCCTTTCTTACTACGCATCTTGTAATCGATATATCACTAATAGCAAAATTTCAACAATTTTAATGCTTTGCACACGATGGTGTATGGTCAAGTATCAACGCAAAACTAATGCAAGCTCAATTCGCTACCAGTTATTGTGAAAATTTGGAATCAAAAAAGACTATCTATGTTTGAGTCATAACAAGTTTAGGACTAGCTAGCTACCACCGAATAATATTGTGGAGAAAACGCTGTCGCAGCATATTTATTCCGACCTATTCATTTGATTTTTAAAATGTGTGCTACATATTGATTTACATATGGTTGAAAGTTGTTTTTTTGTTCCTACACCTTCTATTGTTTTAAGGGGTCATTTGCACTGTAAGCATTCAAAGTAAAGAATTGGGTTTGTGGTAGTTTTTCATTTCGAAATTTTGGTATGAAGAGTTTTTTCTTTAAGTTTACAAAAAACGCTATTGTTTTGTAACCCTTCGAAACTTTCTTAAGGCGTTCAAATTTATATATCCGTTTCTTCCAGCTAATTTCATGTTGAGTTTGCTAGATTCTTTGCATTGAGCCTTGACGTTCGTAGTTTAATTAAAATTATCTCAGATATTGCGCTACCAATTAGAATTCGCAAAACTTTGGCTGCGAAAAAATACTCATATTGCCACAAATGTGTTCCTTCAAATATCCAGTGTATCGGCAAAGCTTAATTTTATTTCCAGCTTATAAAACACCTCATTCCGAAGGAACTAATCATAAAATGATTAATCTTTTTGAAATTGCCTTTAAACTGTTAAAGACGTTTGTCTCAAAAGCAAAGAATCAATTCGTTTCAAAAGTCAACCAAATTCAAGCCGCTATTATTCGCGACGAAATTGCCGCTTTAAAGAACGAGTTTGAACCGCTTACCTCCAAGTCTGAAAACGAAAATCATCAGGTAGCTATTGCTATGAAATGTATCGACTGCGAGTCACGATTAGCCAGAAAAAGCATATTGAAGAAGCGGCGACACCCAAAGAATGTTCATTTTCTGGACTATATCCACTTTAAATATCAATGGCCTACCATTTACGGAGATATTCACTCAGAAACTCAAGCAGTTACAAGTGACAATGAAGTCGAAGGACTTACCTCCCGTCAAGTTGTCAAGTCCAGAAGTCCAAGCCATATCGCTCACAAAACTATCGAGGATTCCGCAAAAAGGTTTCCTAAATTGAATTCCCCAAATAGAAGATGTCTTGATTTTCTTAAAGCGTTTGGGCGTCCTAAAATAAATTACAAAACACCCACAGAACTTAATCCATTTTTGAGCCTTGAAAGAGGTTCCAATACTTTCATTGAGGAGCTTCTTAACACGTCAACTCCAAGTCCTACAGGTCCCAATGGCAAACACCCAAAAGAGACCCTGTTAAAGGAAGAGAGAAGAACTTTTGTCGCGTTGCCAGTGCAACCACCTGTTGGTCTTGTTGCATTTCAGAAAAAGGTTGAAATTGTTGCTTTGGAACCTACAGTACTCAAAGATCAAGATTCCGCTGACCTTAAAATCATGCAGACAGAAAGAGGTGTTGCAAAATTGGCCCATGATACATTAAAGAAAAACAAGTTGGGCACATTAAAATTTTCGATTGAACAAGGATCAACCATCAAATCTGCTAATAACCAACAGAAAACTTATCCAATGGAAATTATCAAAGAAGACGATTTTTCAAAGAAAATGGCGGAAATAATGGACGCAGAACTTATAAAGATCGGTATAAGGTTCTCTAAAGAAGTCGTAGAAAGAAGGGATTACTTATCCAATTTATCGCTGGAACTTCTTGGTATATTTCCAGATATTCTCGAAGATGTCGAGTATAAAGCCGATCTCGCGAAAAGAATTAAAGCTGAAACTGGTAAGCTCTGGGAAAGATTTCACTTAGCACACGAAAGAAAGAGGAAGTCATTGTCCGAATTACATCTGGTTCGTCCAGGAGTTTCTCAAAAGCAAGGTGATAATTTCCATCAATAGGTATTACTAGTCAGGAACTTGAAAAATTAACGTAAACTTATTTATTCGTATAGAGTTAAACGACGAAAAATTTTAAAATAAATTATACGCGCTCCGTTTTTGATGTTTATCAAAATTTAAATTTTATATTCATATATCAACAAATCAAGATGTCAAAAGTGGAATCTGTCCTTTTGATCGGTGGATCTGGGTTTCTTGGACTTCATTTGATCGAACAATTCCATAAATATTGCCCTGAATCAAAGATAAACGTGTTTGATATTAGACCTTTACCTGAAAAGATCTCTACTTACTTCACTTTTGATCCTTCAAAAATCAATGTTTTTGTTGGTGATATAACATCGGAAGAAGATATGGATAATGCGATAACGAAGAGTGGTGCCAATGTTGTTGTCCATTCTGCTTCTCCCATCGCTAGTCTGGGCAATGATAAGTTATTTGAAATGGTCAATGTTCAAGGTACTGCCAATGTTATTAGATCATGTCAGAAATTAGGAATTAAGGCATTAGTTTACACTTCGTCTGCTGGTGTCATTTTTAATGGTGTTGATGTCATTAATGGTGATGAAACTTGGCCATTCGTGTCCGAACATATGGATCTGTACAATGAAACAAAAGAAAGAGCAGAAACTTTAGTGACAAAAAGTAACGATCCAAATGGACTTCTTACTGTTAGTCTTAGACCAGCTGGTATTTTTGGCCCTGGTGATAGACAATTAGTACCAGGTTTGAGGGCAGCCGCTAGATTGGGACAATCCAAGTTCCAAATCGGTGATAATAACAATATTTGGGATTGGACTTATGTAGGTAATGTTGCTGATGCTCATGTTCTTGCTGCTCAGAAGTTGTTAGACCCTGTCGAAAGCTCAAAAATCAGTGGTGAAGCTATATTTATCACGAATGATTCTCCCGTATACTTTTGGAGTTTGGCACGTACTGTATGGAAAGCAGATGGTGTTATTGAGCCTAGAAATATCGTCTTCCCAAGAAGTTTAGGTATGGTATTAGCCAGACTCGCTCAGTTCGCTTCCAATATCCGTGGCAAGGAACCCGGCTTTACCCCATTCAGAGTCACATTGTCTTGTGCAACCCGTTATCACGATATAACGAAAGCAAAAACACTCTTAGGTTATAAGCCTGCAGTTGATTTGGAAACTGGTATCAAGCATACATTAGATTGGATGAAAGAAATGGGCCAGTAAAACAGTTAGTTAAGATATATAAATTTGAATAGACATACTACGTAATGGAGGATAATCGAAAATAATTGATAACAGAGAGTAAATAAGCTAATTAGTATCATCAGCTACGTTGTCTTTGAAATCTGCTGGCACGACGACTAACTTAGCGGAAGTGTCTTTGAAAAGGAAAAGATCAGTTGTGACAGAAAGCACCGAAAACAATTTTTGCTTCAATTTCAACTTGTTAGAGCTTAAACATTTCGAAAATCTAAGAAAAAGTATTATCGAATTGTTCTTCATTTTTCATATTCACGGTTAGAGGCGATTCCTTTATATAAAGAGTTAGCTCACGGCTTTAATTCTTTCGTTTACGTGAGCTGAATTTCCACTATTTCAGGACTAAGCGAAACTTAACAATTAACTGCTATGTTTCGCTTGTGCTTGTTTTTGGTACATCTGTCGACCTGAAAGTGTTCACACATTGACCTTTGGAGTCTCTAAAGTTTAAGATGAATTTCAAAGTAGTTGCAGCCATCTTTGATGCTACCTTGTCTTGTGCATTCACTTTTGATTGGCCGCAAATTACAACGCTATTGCTTTACTTATTTTGAGATCAGAAATTTTGGTCACTAGTCTCGAAATCTGTCATTTCTTAAATATTTTTATTTTAGGAAGCGCATTGTCTTAATATTGACGGCTTGGACACTATTTCGTATGGTTTTTAGCCTTGGTAATTTGCTGATTATTAATTTACATCATGATATCATAGTGATGTACGCGGGCTCGGCCTAGAGTTGAAAAAACGCGAGATGCAGTGTTATACAACAGAACGTAGACCTGTATATGAGTACTAGGGATGAACACAAATAGAGAACATCAATAGAGGATGCAAACAGACGTGGTGAATCAAGGGTCCAAAACCGAGCCGCCTTTTATTTTTAATATTTCCTTAAACAGAAGAAAATGAACGAAAATTAATAAATACCAATGAAGAAATAGAATGAATTTTTGACCATACTGAAAGGGAAGAAAGTACGGTAGCCAACTCAAGCAAATATAGCGAAAACTACTCTAGCGCCCTTATGTTCAGTTGATTGGGTGGCTGAAACTTGATGGGATTCGCGAACGCGGTTGCTGCAAGAGAAAGCAAAAAAAAAGAAACTCAAACTGCAGTAACAATACTTTTTAAATAATTTTACAGTTCTGTCAGGGGAAAATAGGGCTTTCGTCTATGATCGATTGCAAATATAATAATAACTGAAATATGATTGTACTGGAAAATGTAGGCTCAAACATAAAGACATCGACTCCGCCACTGACAAATTTTATCCTAAATCCATCTCGACCCGACGATTTTTGTATCAAACCCAGTGATCAAAACATTTAGCATAGAAACCCAAAGTTCTGAGTTCCATTTTCGCCTGAAGATTAATTATATACAGTATTCTGGTATGTATTATTGAATATCAACTATTTATTACATTATTGGGAACTGATATATTTCCTCTTTCTGATTTGCTTAATTATGAGCACAGCAATTAATCCCTATTATTGTCAGATTCGAATTTAAAGTTTCTCCCGATCGAGTTTCGTGTTGTTTATATTTGTGGATTTAGTAATATTACCTTAACAAATCCAAATTTAGATATATAAAGTAACGTTATTTCCAAGAATTTTCTACTTGTAGTACTGATATCTATTCATTCTCTAATCCTAGCTACCGTGTGTTGATATTTTGAAATAATTTTCATTCGTTATGTTATCACATATTTCATCACTAGTATTATTCACATTCTGGGCTACCTTTGCCGCTGCTAACAACAGTACTACCCCTCAAGTCGAAGTTGTCGGTAACAAGTTTTTCTTTTCAAATAATGGATCCCAATTCTTGATGAGAGGTATTGCTTATCAACAAAACACCGCTAATAATAGTGACACTTCTTTCAGTGATCCTCTTGCAGATGAGGATTCATGTAAAAGAGATCTTAAATACTTCCAAGAATTGAATACCAACACTTTGCGTGTCTATGCTGTGAACACTTCCTTGAACCATGATGCCTGTATGCAAATGTTTGCCGATGCTGGTATCTATATTATTGCTGATTTGTCTCAACCAGATGAATCGATAAACAGAGACTCGCCAGAATGGAATTTGGAATTATACCAAAGATACACTGATGTCGTTGACATGTTTTCAAAATATAACAATGTGTTGGGTTTCTTTGCCGGTAATGAAGTTACTAACAATAAGTCTAATACTGATGCTTCTGCGTTCGTTAAAGCTGCTGTTAGAGACGTCAAGAAATACATCTCCGACAAGAACTATACAAAGACTCCAGTTGGTTACTCATCTAACGATGATGAAGACACTAGAGTCGCTATTGCAGATTATTTCGCATGTGGTGATATTGATGAACGTGCTGATTTCTTTGGTATAAATATGTATGAATGGTGTGGAGATTCTAATTTCCAAGCCTCAGGTTATGCTGACAGAACTAAGCAATATGAAAACTTGACTATTCCAGTCTTCTTTTCTGAATATGGTTGTAACGCTGATCTACCAAGAAAGTTCACCGAAATCGGTACTCTTTTTGGTGATCAAATGACTGATGTTTGGTCTGGTGGAATAGTCTATATGTACTTTCAAGAAGCTAATAACTACGGTCTAGTTTCAGTTTCTGGTAGTCAAGTATCCACAATGGCTGACTACCAGTATTACTCATCAGAAATCAATAACATTTCTCCATCATATGCCAAGATGGCTTCTGCATCCTCGCAAGCATCCAACACACTTTCTTGTCCTGCTTCTGCTTCCACATGGAGCGCCTCCTCAAATTTACCACCAACTCCAGATCAAAATTTGTGTGATTGCGTTGCTAATTCGTTGAGTTGCGTTGTCTCTGATAAAGTTGACAGTTCTGACTATAGCGATTTGTATGGTTATATTTGTAACAAGATTGACTGTTCTGCTATTTCTGCGAATGGAACAAACGGTACTTATGGTGGTGTCTCCTTCTGTTCCGACAAGGATAAGTTGTCTTACGTCTTGAACCAATACTATGAAAATAATGGCAAGGACAAATCTGCCTGTAACTTTAGTGGCTCGGCCTCACTCAATTCCCTGGCCTCTACTGCTAGTACTTGTTCATCCAAACTTGCTGAGGCTACCAACATTTTTTCAGGATCTGCAGGTCCAGGATCTACCTCCAGTCCAAGCGGATCAAATTCTGGTTCGTCATCTTCCTCAGGTAAATCCTCTGGATCTTCTTCTTCGAAGCCAAAGAAATCCAATGCTATGGTTAAACAAGTATCAAAGAGTCAATTGTTTGCAGCCACTGCAATTGTTACTTGTTTCGCTGGTGGTTTATTCATGGTATTGCTTGAATAATTTCAATACAATTAGTTAACTACAAATTGTTTATAGTATAAATCCCAAATTATTGGTGTATTGTGACCGCTGCTGTAAGCGCAGATTAAGTCCTGTAAAATGCTATTTGAGATTTCTCTATCAATTGGATATCATGAAAATTTCATTAAGAGCCTTAGAATCCATAACGGCTGCCCTCTTTTGTCTGATCCACTTGGATCTGGCTGCTAATCTAGTTGCTATTGGTGCTGCAGCAGTTGTTTTTGCCTCTAATCTAGATCTATGTTCTTCTTTTTCTTTCTTCTCCTTCTTCTCTTTCTTCTCCTTCTTCTCTTTCTTCTCCTTCTTCTCCTTCTTCTCCTTCTTCTCCTTCTTTTCCTTCTTCTCCTTCTTTTCCTTCTTCTCCTTCTTCTCCTTCTTCTCCTTCTTCTCCTTCTTTTCCTTCTTCTCCTTCTTTTCCTTCTTTTCCTTCTTTTGTTTCTTTATTGTTGGTTCTTCGTCATCGTCCTCTAATTCTCTCTTTTTAGATCCAGAATATGAAATAAGCTTTTTAGAGTCAGAGTCCCAGGTACTGCTCAAAACTTCACCTTTCACGAAATGCATGCCCCATTTACCATTCAACCAGTTATCTTTCCTCTGTCTCTCTAATTCATTACTGATTTTATCTTCTTTCCCGTTTAGTCTACCTAAAAGTCGCTGGAACAGGTCAAGTCCAAATGCATCACCTGTATCAACGCCATCTTTCTTAGCTTTCTTGGCTAAACGGGCACCTAGACCCAGATTATCGTCTCTAATATGAACTTTAACATGAGTTGTCATTGCATGCTCGACAAGACCCAACCCCTTACCCGGGGTCCAGCCCATCTTTTCCATATACTGGTGACCAAACCTTGATGTGTCATTGGCCCAGTTTGTATTTCTTGGATCTAACCCAAATCTTTGTTTTACCTTAGTTCCTGCTAATCCCATATTTCAAGGTTCTAATTAACTATATAAATTGATATTTCTTAATAAATTTTGTTTATCTCATCTCAAAAAATTAAATTCGCATCTCTTTATTAGAATGCGAAAAAAAATCAAAATTTGCGGCCGTTTGCAGTTTATTTCAGAGAGAATATGAAAAATATTAAATACGCGCACCGACATATAAAAAGGAATATCTAAGTACATATATCTTAAAGATCAAAAATAGTTTAGTGACCTAGAATGGAGTACCATTTACTTGTAGTCCAATAACCATCATGCGGACCTCTTGAAATGCAATCGCTTTTAACAAGCCAATCAATGACAAAATTAAAGTCTCTGATACCAAGCACAGCATGCAACTTACTATGGATAACAGCACCAGGAATTCCCGGTCTAAAGTGAATATGATATAAAACAGCATTAATTATTTTAATCCAAAGCCCTTCGTTGATGTTCCCATCAAGGTCAAGCCATATATGCGAGCAGGCCTTACCCGTTGGGACGGGTGCCCTCATGATTACATCACTATTACTGCTGAAATTCTCATTTCCAGTAACAACAATTTCACATGAAAGTTTCTCTTTGTCTATTAATCTTGACTCATATCCACTGAAGTGATAAGATTTATCAATGTGAATTAAATTTATCAGCTCTGTAGAAATCAATTGAAAGATAGAAACCATATCTCCATTTGAAACATTTTGAGATAAAACCAAGCCTTTTCGAGCCTCAACAATCGAACACAAGCCCTGCTCAAAGCGCAGCGCATGATTAAACAATTTAGTCAGAACCTTCAGCACAAGTGCATTATGCACTTTATCGGTTAACATAAACTTACTGTCAGAATTATCCAGTCCGTAGTATATCATTTCTTTATCTTTAATCAAAGATGATGATGCCTCATGCGTCATATTATCACCATATGAGGACAATATCTGTTTAACCCTTGCAGCACTGAAATGATCTTCGGGAGTCGAAAAAATTGCCTTTAGTACGGTCCTCAAATTATCATGTTCTTTTGGTTTAAATTCATAATTGGTATTATTCATAAAGAACAGATATCCAGACAAAATGCCTTCCTTCTGTCTCATCGAGTTATCTTCCAATTGCTCAAATAAATCCAGCAGGCCGGCATCATTTACCTCAACTTTATTGTATTCATTTAAGTTATCTTCCACTGAATAAAACAATGGAGTTTTATCCACAATATCTAATACTGAGCTGTCAGAGTCTCTCCATAAATCCAAAAAGAATGGAAATCTCACATTTTCTAGATCATCTACCGAAACTAATTCATCTTCTATTCCTTTCATGACAATGTGCTCGAAAGCTTCAATACCCTTTGTAACTGCTTGAAGTCCACCCACCAGTTTTCGCACAACAGACCACTTCTGCTTTATACTTTTGGCGTCGATATCGTTAAACAAAGATGCAATCTCCTCATAATCAATAACCTTTCTTCGCAATGATTTAGAAATGACAATAGCCCTAAACAAGTTGGTGGCATCAGATTTATCGAATTTATAAACAGTCCTGGCACGTCTCTGTTCACCTGGTATTCTCTTTTTATCGTTTTTCTTCTTTGGCTGTGCCTTTCTTCTGTGTTTTTTAGAAACGAAAACAGGAATAGAGTTATCGCTATCAGCAGCATCTCCAGAATCTTGTTCAGTGATTGTATTGAGCCCTGATATTGATGGACTTTTCTTAATTTTGGAAGTTTTCTTTGTTGGCGCCCTTACAATCCTTTTGGAAGTTTTAGGAAGGCCCTCTCCATCCAAAGAATCCAAGCGGTTCTTTCCCTTTCCTTTTCTCTTCCTCTTTGATTTGCTAACATATAGAACAACTTCACCTTCAATGATACGCCTTGCAGTAGGCACATGTCGATCTCCAAAATCTCTGACACATAATTCTGTGACCATTTGAATTTTTTCTTCTGAAGGACGGTACTTAGGATCTGTTACAATCAAAATTTTACGAGTAGTTGGCTGTCCAGTCTTAATAAATGAGATATCCCTCGCTTCTAATTCATCCATTGATATCAAAATGGAAATATCTCTCGCCAAGGTCTTTATATCTGTTTTTGTTTGTGAACCAAGCCTCTCGTCTAACATACGGCGAAGTTTGGCAGTAGTGTATGTAACACCTCCAAGGTCCTTGACGATGTCTAAAAGCTCGTTTATTCTCTTTCTTCCTTTAAGAGAAATTGTGAAATTAGATTTCTTTGGTTTGAGTTTTGGAGTCTGTGAGGATACAATATCAGGTAAAATTGGGGCAATATCTTCAATTTGAATTGGTTGCGAATACAGCGATCCCAATTTCTCGATACATTCAGGGTCAATAGGTACCAGTGAGGCTCTTTTACGGGTCGATGAGCTTGAATCAGAAGGCTTGTTTGGCTCGATATTTTCTACCTCATCAACCTCCATTGTTGTTTCTGCCATGCTGCTCGTATTCCTGGTTCTTCTCTTTGATCTGACTAAGGACACCTCAGATGGGTTTTCTGCTACTTGTTTTTCGACTTTTATTCTCTTGTTTACCCTCTTACTATTGGAATCTATTGGAGCATCTCTCTTCTTTACTTTTACGAAGGAACCACCCGCTATTTTATCCAATGGTACAAAGTATTTCTTCTGCAATTGTATTATTGATTTATCTTCATTCTTTGGCTCTTGTGGCCTGGCCGACTTGTGCTCTTTTGTGGATAAATGATCGAAGGTTTGTTTAACAAAGTACCTGTATACCTTAAATTTGCCCTCGAAATCAAATGATCTTACAATAGCTAAGTTATCATACTGATCCGGGTAGTTTTTCATTGGAACTAATTCATCATGATTGACTAAATAGCTTACTACCATGTCAAGAAGACGTGTCCAGGGTCTGTAACCTGATACCCCACTTATAGATCTCAATATTTCTTTAGAAGTTATCCCATTCAGTTTATTAGTTTCGACTGCTTGATAGACTTGATTAGAAATTGGGAAAAAGTTGTTTATCAACGGAAAACTAACCAGTTCGGCATCTTCAGATTGAGCAGACGAAGATTCAGGATATGACAAATCATTTTCTACCTCCATAAAAGTTTCAACATAATGTTGCCCACGGTTCAAATCCTTTGGAAGGTCTTTTAAGTATTTGATGGAATATACAGCTGAGTCAACATCTGCATCTTTTGCCTTTGCCATAACTTTTTCAACGAATCCTTGCTTGTGTAGCGACTCAACAATTTCACCAAATAGCTTACTTCCTGTCTCTTTAGTAATCATTTTCAATTCCGACTTCAAATCGAAAAAACCTCGAAGTCCGTTTGGAGCATTCTTAACTGAATTCACGATAGAGTGTTTTATTTCAAATGATCTTCTTGTAGTCGGTAAATCATTACTTGAGGTTTTAGCAGCACTCGCTTTGGCGAATTTTGAGTGTATCAAGTGGTTGGTGTGTTGATGTGATTTGTCATAGTATACGCTTCTTTTAACGATAAGTCCCATTTCCTCTAACTTTTTAAACCTGGAAGGAAGAGAACGAGGATCCTGATTAG
Source organism: Kodamaea alishanica (nom. inval.) (assembly GCA_030563745.1). Lineage (NCBI taxonomy): Eukaryota > Fungi > Ascomycota > Pichiomycetes > Serinales > Debaryomycetaceae > Kodamaea > Kodamaea alishanica (nom. inval.). The sequence continues at coordinate 46,315 of JAJMJX010000028.1, forward strand.
CCACTTTACATAACTCAGGGGATAACACACCCTCAGATCCAAATTGTGCAATTACACACAAAAGTTCAAATGGCTTCTCTCCTATTTGTGCCCTCAACTTTTTCAGTGGCTCAAGTCCAGTAAGATGTTTCCATTGAGTGTCTGCAGTGGGCTTAATCCGAATGGAGTCTTCAGTCCCGGACTTGTTGATAAATTCTTGATAATGAGGGAGAATCATCAATGGCTTCCCATCAATTTCAACGTATAATCCAAGTGGAGTATCTTTCTCGTGTGAGAAAAAGAGCCATTGCCATATACATTGTTGTTGAAATGAATCAACGCCCTTTTGTTCTTGGTCATTGCTTTGCTTTCCTCCTTTGCTCAAATAGTTAGAAATCAATTCCCATAATTCCGATAAAGTTAAACCATGCTGACCGGAAAAAGACAACGTCTCCTGTACGTAAGACACCAATTCCGATGGAGGGCATGTAAACAGCATTTGTGATTAGAGGTATTGATAGTTGATATTACAACTTATTTTTTTGTTTTTGTTTTAATAAAGATTGTTATCCTGTATATAACGCGGTATTATTTCAATTAATATGTCATTTAATACGGGGGTGAGGATGCTTGACGTTTGTTACGCAGCCTTACGTGATAAGGTGGGTTTATTAAAACCGAGCCGGTACATTCAAAAGGCAATCAGAGCCGGCTCTGTCAACCCACTTGGAGTTTATCATCCCTCTACATACCCGAAAATCTACACATCAAATGTGACGCAGCGAATGAACATTCGCATAATGAGAAATTATTAATAAATATCAAACTCTATTGCAAAACAGTAATAACCCAGCCTTAAATAGAGCGCATTTATATAGTGAAGACATGATATCAATGGCATTTTGTTTCCAGCTTTCATTCCTAAAGTTAGTAAAAATTCTTAAGACCAAGTTTAAAATAAACATTTTGCATCCTCTCCAAACTCATTTGTTCGAATGAAAACTGATTTCGAATTGCACATCTTCCATAGCGAAGACTTTTGTTAAATAAAATTAATATTTTTTTGGTATTTTCTGTTCTGTTGTGGAACTTGATTAATTTACAGGCAATGTTTAACAACTATATAAATTTGGCTCTTTGGCCGAGTGGTTAAGGCGGTAGACTCAAGTTCTACTATCGTAAAGATGCAGGCGTTCGAACCGCCTAGGAGTCAATATTTTTTTTCTGTCAAGAAGTGAAAACTTGAATCAAATGCGCGGGAACGCCTATATAAACGTGAAAAAAAAACGCTACGTCATTTTTTTTTTTGCTTTTCACCACTTCCCACATAACTCTATATAGAGGCTTGAAAACCCTATCACCTCTTGTAATACCATGGAATCTGACGATGATCTTACTTTATCCTCCCATGCTCTTGCTGCACTCCAAGAGTTCCAGCAAGAAGAAAAGGAGCGTATTGAAAAGTTCGAGTCACTCTATAAAATCGCCCACCAAGAAGCTGACGAAGCAAAGCCTGTTACCATAGATGCATTTCCAGAAGATTGGCAACTTTCTCAATTTTGGTATAATGACAAAACTGCGGAAACCTTTGCTCGTTCAATTTTGGAAGGTGCTGATAGTGAAACAGTAATTGCTATTGCCAGTGCACCATCAGTATATGCCGCCATCAACAAGTTACCACGAAAAGAAGTTCCTACAGAACATATATACTTATTGGAGTATGATAGTAGGTTCGAATTATTATCTGGGAAGGATCATTTTGTTTTTTATGACTACAATGAACCTGACAATATTCCATCGCATCTTCAAAACAAATGTCACAGAGTTATAATTGATCCCCCATTTTTAGAAGAAAGATGTCAACGTCAATCTGCTATGGTTGCAAAGAAATTATTAGTGAAGGATAAATCGACAAAGACTAATAATGGGTCATTGAGATATAGACTTATCTCCTCAACAGGAGAAAGAATGGCTTCAATCATTAAAGAAAGTTATCCAGACACGAAGGAAACTACATTCTTACCGGAGCACATAGGTTTGAAGAATGAGTATAAATGTTATGCCACCTTTGAATGTAGCCAATGGAAATTTCAAAAGTAAATATATAAATTATTAAATAGATTATCCACGTTTCATAAAGTGACTTTTGCAACAATTAATTTAATTATTGTGTAATGATAAAACCTTTACCCGGACATTCTGATATTTACTCATGTGTCAATTTAATGAGTAAATGAGAGTATATCACCGATTGCCCTAATTAAAATTTTTGAACAACATGGCAGAAAAAATTCTTTACCCTTCTTCTAACTTCTGAAATTTTTTTTACCCTTTCTGCCAACAATTTTCAGATGAGAAATTTTTTATTTAAAATGCGTAGATCGCCATATTTTTTTTGTTTTTAAATTTTTCTTTTCTTCTACAGCAATTATAATTAATACACAATGTCTTTCTCTGACTTCTCCAAGGTTGAATCCATCAAGTCCTTAAACGACTTCTTGACTTCTAAGTCTTACATTGACGGGTATGTGATTTTTAATATATAATGCTTTTTTCCAATTATATATTCATGTTAAAAAGGAGACAAAATAACGTTAAACGAGATAAATGATGATTTCAATCTTTGGTCCGTGTTTATGAGGTGGATTCAAGACCCACCGTATGAGTGACAAAGAAGATTTAAATAAAATCCCTGATTACTATCCCAATTGCATTAAATGTTTTCATTTCATATTTTGAATTTATACTAACATTATACAGTACCTCTGCTACCCAAGCTGATGTTTCCGCTTACAAGGCTTTCCAAAAGGAATTCCCTCAATTCTCCAGATGGTTCAACCACATCGCTTCTTTCACCGAAGAATTTGATGACTTGCCAGCTGGTAAGGCTCCTGCTGCTGCTGTTGCCGCTGAAGAAGAAGACGATGACGTCGACTTGTTCGGTTCTGATGACGAAGTTGATGAAGAAGCTGAAAAATTGAAGCAAGAAAGATTGGCTGAATACGCTGCCAAGAAGGCTTCCAAGGGTCCAAAGCCAGCTGCTAAGTCTATTGTCACCATGGATGTTAAGCCATGGGATGATGAAACCGATTTGGAGCAATTGTTGGCCAATGTTAAGGCCATTGAAATGGATGGTTTAACTTGGGGTGCTCACCAATGGATTCCAGTTGGTTTCGGTATCAAGAAGTTGCAAATCAACTTGGTTGTTGAAGATGCTAAGGTTTCTTTGGATGAATTGCAATCTACTATCGAAGAAGATGAAGACCACGTTCAATCTACTGACATTGCTGCTATGCAAAAGTTGTAAGCTACTTTAAAGCGATTCTTTCCTTGTACATTTTATTTGGTGCCTTCTTTTCTTCTTTCCCTTGTTAAAATAAATTCTATTGTATAGAATATAACGATATTATGGTTTTCTATGTATTAATGAGTATTTAATAGATAATTTTGTAATAGAAAGGATACAAGTTTAGATATGTATATTTGATCTATAAAGGCAAATAATCTACGCCTTTTTCTAACCATTGTGCGAGATAAGCTTCTTGAGAAATTCCTAACTTCCAAACGTTTTCGACAATATTTTTTAAAGTAAACAATGTACCCATTTGCGCGTTATGGTACAAGTTGTCCATGAACAATCTCAATTGATTCCTATCTTTTTCGCTCTTGCATTCACAGCCGATTGCATAGACTGGCCAAACCATTTGTGTTACTAGTGGTGAAGATGGTTCCATAGTACGATAAATTTCTATGAATTCATCCACCAATTTGCAAATCATAAGCGATTTTGGATCTAAAGTTCTCTCAAGAGTTATGTGGACTGCAATGGACCAGCATTGTGCTGCTTTCAACCTATCAACATAACTATCGTTGTGCTCTATGTAGTCACGATAATTTGTCAATATCATTTTGATAGCAGCATATTCCTCGCGTAAAGAAGGAAAAGGTGTCTTTGTATACAAAATATGACGAAGGTAACATACCCTTGCCATCGCATGGAATACTTGATTAGGGCAACCCATCATTTCTTCAGTGGTAATTCCTGTGATCTTAGTATATTCGCTCGCCTCTGTATTGCCAATTTTGGATTTTAAACTTGAAATTTCGTTCATTGTCGAAATAACAGTACCTGATGTACCATACCACTCTGGGGAACAGTAAGGCAACCTACAATCTGGAGACACAATGGCACTTACTGTATCGTACCAAGACAAAACAACAACCAACGATTTCTTCCTTTCATTATAAAGGATCACGTTATTAAAGAAGTCGGTATCATTGCAGATATTAGCGTAGACTTCGAAAAAAAATCGAACCATTGAGCTTTTTCCTTCTTCTAAAACTGTGAATAAGATATGTACGTTAATGAGCAACAATATCACAAACGACGAAATTTGTTTTTTCTTATCAACAGAAGACGAAGCAGATGAGCTTTTATTGGAAGATATGTATTTAATTAGCAGCTCCATGGTAATTTTTATATGAGCAGTACCTTTCTTGTAATACTCTTGTAAAGTTGAGTCAATGTGTGCTTTCCCATTCGTGGAACTCATTATCTCGGCACTCTTTTTGCTTTCATACATATGAATACAAGAAAGTGATATGAAACAACTCCTTGCAAGGTTAAAATCACAGTATTTGAGGGCCAAGTCCGGCCATGGCGAATTTGGATGAGCGTCGAGCAATGGTAATAACTTCTTAAAGAAATGCTTGAGCATCATATTCTCTTCTTCATAGGTCAATTTAGTAAGATTCTCATCGTAAATATCGTTAGGCGTAGGAGCCAAGCCGTCTATACTCGGTATTGGCATACCAGTTGATTGAAAAAAATTCTCTTTAATCATCTCGGTGCTGCCGCTTTCGTTTTGCAACGAATCATCTAATAGATACTCCAAGTCTTCAAATAATTCAAAGCTTAATTGCTGAAAGCTATCATTTGAAAATTTTGAATTGGAACTAGAAAACAACCGATCATGCGTGTCAATTGTAATTTCTGAGGTCAATTCTTGATTTGACTTAAAATCGGTATTCTCGTTACTAATATCATTGAGCTCTGGTGTACTTTTAAAGGGTTCTCCTATTTTTTCTGCATTTTCTTGGACTTGATTAGCCTCTTTATGATGATTTATTTGTACCACTTGCTTATGATGAAACTGGTTTCTTTTGTCGACATTGCAATTTTTAGTTTTAGGTTTTCCAATAAAGGTGTACGGACCCTTTCCATCGATGTGGTTCAATCTATTTTTATAACGACTGTCATCAACATCAAACGATAAGCGCAAGCCATAGCCTTCACACTTTCGGCCAGTCTTCACACAATTGTCACACTCTGGCTTTGTCTCATCACATTTACGGTGTCGTCTTTTGCATGTCCAACATCCGGTTCGTACCCTACTAACCTTCCCCATGCTACCACTTCTATGGCATAACACCTTATTCAAATCTATTTCTAGTTTTCTAGATCATTTTTTTTCCATGAATTTCTCACGTTTTGGCCTTGCCTTCTCTTCTACTTTTAAACCAAAAATAAAAATCTCTGAATTAGAAGTAAGAAAAAGAAGAATATTGGAGTCTTGCATAACAATAAGTCTCTGCGAAGCTTCATAGTGCAGTTTTAGCAGTTAATATAATAAATATAGAATTTTAATTGAAGCAATTAAAACAACTGCAAAGAAACGCGTCTCTATTTGTTTGCTTGTTGGTTCACTATTAATATGATTGTCCGTTGCATTAAAATATATGGCCAGTTGACTGTTCAAATATTTATTTGACTCTAATCATTGAATTTCTGCTTGAATTTAAATTGCAAATGAAAGTGAAACAAATTGATAGCCAATATGAAATAGAAAATTTTCGCACCCAGAAATTGGAACGAAAAAATAAACCTTGCGCACTAGTTGAATGAATACCGGAAAATACTTGGTTCCATCAAACGCCGACCTTCACCATTTTTATAGGGAAAGCTAGCGATATTAAAAAATAATCCTCATCTCAATTTATTTTAAAAAAATCCGTATGTACCTTTCATTCTCAGACATAAAATTATATATAGCTAGGTTCTTCTCGCTAGTATTGAACATAATTTCTCATTGAAAATATCTTTGAAAAATATTTTCTATATTATCATAATATTTTGTTAAAAAACTACAATATATAATAATTATTCTTTCTGAATATTAACACAGATCAAAATTGAAGCATAGCATTTAAATCTTTCTAGAATAAAAGTGCTACTTGAACAAACATAATACAATTTTTACATAGACGTTTAATTTTCAGTGATCTTAAACTATAGAGGCGAAATTATTTAAACGTCAAAAAAATATTTCGAATAAATTTTCTTTCCATATTAGGAAACCTGGATTTGCATTTCTAAAAAAATAAAAAATGGTCCCTAGCAGGATCGAACTGCTGATCTCGGCGTTATTAGCACCGCGCCTTAACCAACTGGGCCAAGGGACCCACTTTATTTTAATTCTGCAATTATTTCAGTTCTATTGTCAAATTTCTGCTCTCCGTTTAGCCCCCCAGAGCCACAGCAAATGGCAATCTCTTAACAAAACGGGACACCAATTAAATCAAGGAGATTTTAGTGGGTAGACTTTCAGTTAGTCCCACACTACCTGAAACCCACGGGTGTACTTCAAAGCGCATTTCCTTCCTTCATAAACAACCAAATCAATTCTCTGTAGAATAGAAATACAATTCCAATACATAAAAAAATGTCTTATGGCGTACGCGAAAAATCTAGAGATGACTCGGTTCTTGCACTATACTGTAAGAGAAATGAAAAATCTCCAGTGGCGCATCTCATGGCAACTCTTTCCGTCTGGAATCATTTTCTGGGTAAGGAACACTACCGCACAATCGAGTCTTGTTCCAATAACCCTCAGGATTTTTTGCCACACTTCCTACAAAAAATCCCATATTAATCCTCGCAATTGTAGACATACCATACCTCATAACATGGCTATAATTTATTGGGCCCAATGTTGATTACAAGATAATCAAACCCACCAGTTATCCTCTGAAACCAAAATCCTCCATCCAGAGATAGTTCTCATTAGATAGCAGTCGATTTGACAGGAAAACGCCGTACAGAGGATACCCTTTGGCTAAATTACTAAAAAATCAAAAAGAAAGCCCCATTTGGGTACTCACTCGCATAGCAAGTATTTGGAGTATCAATCTCGCAAACGGTGCAATACCCGACTGTCTCCAATTCTGGAAGCTCATCAAAAAGCTTTTCAATCGACATCCAAACTCTATGAAACGCTCACATTACTAGGTCTTCCTTCTGATTCCAGAACGTCAGAAATCCCCGGGACTCGACATCTTTTTAGCTCGCCGGTGTAGAAATTCAACACCTCTGACTCACCCAACGCCTAAACAGTGAACAACTCAGCTCGCGAACCGTTATTTGCCCCGAAACCTTAAATGTGCACAATTATTCGCCATAGACATATTCTTAAAAGACTCGGCATACGAAAAGGAGCACGAAGGACAGCAGGAAGAGGATTGAACCGCGAATCGCGTTCATCCAATCATCTTTGCACAACCCTAGTAGGCGATAACTGCCTAATGCATTTCGTACTCGCAAAAAAATCGTCGATAGTCTCTTTATGAGAAGTGAACCTAATCATAAGAGTATATAGAGGTCCAAATACAAGATTATATTGTAAAAAAAACCACAGGAGTGTATTAGTGGATAGCCATAATAACGACTATTGTTGTCCTATACCACCTGAAAATGCCCAAAATAAATAAAAACTTTTCCTCTTCTCAATAATTGGTACAGCAAATATTAGCAGTTAGAGAGATTTGTATGGTATTTTAGATGCATAGAACCATTGTAATACACAATATAAGAAAAAGAAATTCTCGCGCAACTGCAACGTTACTTCTGACAAGTACTGGAAAGATACTTATGGCGCATTCTCAGCATAATCGAATGTTAAATGTCGAAGGAACTTGATGCAAAACGTATCATTGGTGCTTAGCCCCATGGTTTCCAAATTATGGAACCACCACAAATAGACAACCATAAACGAATTATCGACTAAAGTGCTCATCTAGACAAAAATAGTTGTATGATTATTTTCATTTGAAATTAAAGCTGAATATTTGTCGGGGAGCCTTTAACTACAAAAACCCAATAGCTTAAAAAAGTGCACTCATGAGGCCGTGAAATTGGTCTGGAGTTTTTTCAATCCGATCATGTCATTTTATGAGCCTTCAAAAGTAGTCTGAACGATGTTACAAAAAGTGGCTTCCTTGTGACTAGGCATATCTCACTTTTTAACACAAGATGGTGCCTTTCTATATGAATATATAAAAATTATGTCAGCTATTTGATTTGATATCATTCATGAGCGGTCCTTGCTAAGCAGATCGAATCGATACTTCGCCCTTTTTACCGAACCAAAAAGAATCTATCTCATTGTGGAAAAGCCTGGTGGAAGAAGATATTCTTCGGCTCGTCAAACAGCTATTATTTCAAAAATAGAAAAAAAAAGCACTACAACCGCGGAAGTGGTGACTGTGGAAACTGTTTAAAAACATTAACCTCTACAGATATCCAAAAGCAGAATTGGTGAATACATTGATACTCAGCTCCCATTGAAAGGAGATCACATTGAAAAAGTCAACAACGTGACGGGGATAGAAGAAATATTTAAAGATCTGAACAATACTTTTCTGAAGGAATTCTGGAAAACAAGTTGTGTCTTTTTCAATACAAGAATAGCACCAATTAAGATGAAAAGAGGTCTTATTTCAAGCCAATGTGGAAGGGATTCAACAAATTTTTTTTGGAAAAAAATAGCTAACTCTCATTTCTACCGCTAAAAAGCAGCACCGTTATGAAAAAGCGCGATATCACTTGTTATAAGTCAAATCCTATCTAACCTATATATATGCATTTCGTTTGCAAACGATTTACCAGCAACGCTTTCCCTTGTCCTGAAATAGGATTCTAATGCGATTGCCGCTTAAACCCTCAGCGTGCTACCTTGCATCACTGGAAGATGATATGAGAGTGTTGCTACACTGATTAAACTTAATTTAAAATTCGAGCTTATTCTTAAATCGATGGATTTGTTGAAGTTGAACAATTACATGATCCATAATCAATATAATATTCTTATATATCCAACTTAATCTAACTAAACTAAACTATAGGAAATTAAGCCCTTTATATATAGACTGATAATTTAAGAAAACATCTGATAATAATCTGATGATTACAACATCTGATAATTTAGGAGAACAGCTGATGTTTCGGATATAAACATCCGAGTCATTTATTAATCCCTCGGAATTGATGATAGCCGAACTCCATCTTAACACAGCTCGTTCACTACTCCCAGCGGAGCATCGATGGTTAGGGACAATCTCGGTCCAGTGGTTCCGGCAGTAGGTCGGACGGTTTCTTCTCCGCTGGATGATCCAACTGCAATGGATCTATCGCCTGATGTGAGCGATGCTCTCACACAGGATGAAAAAGCGGCCGACGAGGAAGAGTCGGCCCTGTCTATGGAATTAGATGTTCTCGATTCCATGGATATTACTCTGCTTGCCGAGCATAATCTAGCGACTGATTTGTCAATGGATTTGGATGCTCCCAATGTGATGGCGGGGCATCTGCCACCCGAGTATGCAATTGACATGCACGAGTATGATGCTGATATCGGTGAGAGTTCTGAGTATCCCAGCTCGTCTCCATTTGTCGAAGAGGTGCTCTCTCCCACGCAAATACGGTTTCCTTGCGTTCTCCCAAGGCTATTGCACAGCCCGATCGCCCACGCATCGAGTACTATTCTGACTTGGAAGGCCACTTTACTGGGGAAGATGATGTCGATGACGACGATGATGCCGATCTTACGTATCAGACTAGTGATAAAGAACGTGAAGTGATCGCAAAACGAATTCGCTCTGCATCCCGCTCGTCATCTGAGAGTATAGATGAAACTCCCAAGAAGAGAGGCAAAGATTTCCAAAATCACGACCTGATGCAGTTGGTCCTACACGGACAAGTGAACTTGACAATGGGTATCCCACAAACCTACAAGGCTGCTGTGGAAAGCGCTGACTCAGAACATTGTATATCTGCTATGAACGAAGAAATGCAGGCACACTATGAGAACAAAACATGGGATTTGGTAGAGCTGCCAGAAGGTAGGAAAGCAATTGGTGCAAGATGGGTCAACGCGATGAAGGACGGTAGTAAGTACAAGTCCAGACTTGTTGCTCAAGGGCTCTCTCAGCAGGAGGGAATTGACTACCAGGAAATTTTCAGTCCCGTAATTCGGTATGAGTCAGTCAAGATACTTCTCGGGGAAGCATCTTCCACAAAGAAAATGGCTCATCAAATGGACGTTAGCACTGCGTTTTTGAATGGCAAAGTTGAAGAGGAGCTTTATATGACGCAGCCTCTTGGGTTCATTGATAAAGAGAACCCGAATCTCGTCTGTCGCTTAAACAAGTCGATCTATGGTTTAAAACAAGCACCTTTGTGTTGGAACAAGACTATAAACAGCTTCTTGGTTGAAAACGGGTTCAACCGTGCAAGCACTGAGCTTGGAATCTACACCAAGGGCGATATAATGATGGGCTTATATGTTGATGATGTGCTTATTTCCGGTAACTCCGAAAGCGCTATTATTGAAGCAAAGAAGCTCCTATCTCGCAGATTCAAAATGAAAGACTTGGGTCTTGCTAAGAAATTCCTCGGTATGAACATCGAACAGACAAAAGATGGCATAAGCGTCTGCTTGAGAGATTACATTGACAAAATGTTGAAGGACCATGATATGCGTGATGCTAATGCTGTGGGAATCCCTGGCGATGTCGGCCAGGACTTAAATTCCGTTGGAAAGATGAAACAGAATGCAATCAGACCACATATAGGTCAGTAATCGGAAAGCTATGCTTCGCAGCCAACAAAGTCAGAATGGATATCAGCTATACAGTCAGTCTTCTCAGCAGACATCTCAACAAACCATATGAGAAGCATTTGAAAGCAGCTAAGAAGGTCATGAGGTACTTAAAAGGAACAAAAGACCTCGGCTTGTGTTACCTGCGCTCCAATAAATTTGAAATCTTCTGTGACGCTGATTATGCTAGTGACACCTCAGATAGGAAATCTGTGTCAGGGTATGTGGTTATGTTTGCCGGCTCGCCTATTTCTTGGAAAAGTAAGAAGCAGCAGATCGTTGCTTTATTGACCACGGAAGCTGAGTATATAGCATTAGCTGAAGCTACGAAAGAAGCTCTCTGGATGAAAACAATTGTTCCAAGAAATCGGGATTCCACTAAAACTTCCTATTCCGATCTACGAAGACAACAGATCGTGTGTTATGCTTGCAAACCACCCAACTCACCACCAAAGAACGAAGCACATTGACGTAAAGTTCCATTTCCTCAGAAATCATATTGCATCCAGTCGTATCGCTGTCGTTCCTATTGATACCAACCATCAAGTTGCTGATTAGTTGACTAAGGTGTTAAGACGGAGTTCGGCTATCATCACATCCGAGGGAATAACAAATGAATCGGATGTTAATATCCGAAACATCAGCTGTTCTCCTAAATTATCAGATGTTTTCTTAAACTATCAGTCTATATATAAAGGGCTTAATTTCCTATAGTTTAGTTTAGTTAGATTAAGTTGGATATATAAGAATATTATATTGATTATGGATCACGTAATTGTTCAACTTCAACACATAAACCTGTTTCATGAACGAGCTCATAACAATATGGTATTGACTAAAGGATTTAACGCTGAAGTCACGTTCTAAAGTATTCTACAAATCAAGACCCATAACACCTCGGGTCATATATTGATCCAAAAGGCTGAAGTCCATATACTTGCCAATACACACATGTAAAGCTTCATTAAGCGCAGCAATAAACTTCACCTCCTGCATGAATACCAGGCTCAATTCACCAAGGGCATACTCCTTAAGGTTAGGCGCGCCTTGTGCCAACACATAGAACATCCATCTCCGCCACTTAGTGTAAAGGGCCTTTCAATATTTTCGTTTCGTCAACGACTTCTTTCGGAAGCAGGGCTCTAACCTGTTGAAGTTGAACAACTACGTGATCCATAAACAATATAATATTCTTATATGTCCAACTTAATCTTCATCAGACTAAACTTTATAAACTAGAGGCAAATTCAGCTTTTTAGACAGATGATTTAGAAAATATTACCTTAACAACCAGGTTACCAGATCATCTGATTAGACAGGTATGTTAAAAATGTGCCCTCATAACAGTCATTATGCCCTTCAAAGTTACTATCAAGATGACTAATTTTCACCATGGTCACATATTACTTCATAACATAAACAATTGTGAGTAAAGAACTTAATTTTGCAAATGATATAAACGATAGTGTAACAAATCGCATATTTTGAAGTGATTTTATGTTTTATGACTTTGCTCTCCTCAGCTTTTGAAAGATATAATGTGTATAACGAACTCTGAAAAACCAGAAAAACGTTTTCAGTTCAATTTCTAGACAATATCTAAGATAAAAACTTGGAAAACTATCATATTCTCATATGAGTCTTTGAAAAGTGATTTTAAATGTACCTGATTTGAATCCGCTGATCTGCAGATATTTTGAAAAGGCATTTATGAAAAGTGGAGCTACTGTTCCAGCTTTTGCACACTTCAGTTGAGAAGCGACTTTTTGTTTACGAGCATCATGTATTCGTAGATAACTCACGTTTTACCCTGCTTGCAAAAGCCTACTTCCGTTTAACTACAAGAGTGATGATGACCTTCGTATTGTTATTGACTGTAACCCGCTAGAGCTAGGATGCTATATCAAATGCAATCTAGAATGTCATCTTTATTTGTAAGACACTTGATTCTAACAAAGCTATTACTCTACTAGCAGATGTATTATCTTAATATCACGCAGAATAATGTAGGAATTAGAATTTTTTGAATATTGTTGTCAGAGGTATTAGGATTGAATGGGTAATTCTAGCCCAGTCGAAGTATTGCTTGATGTAACGAAATATATATCGCTAACTTAATTATACTGGTTTTCCTTGTAAAGGTTTTAGTTGATTTTCCTGTAGTTTATAAACTTTAGTTTAGTAAGTTGGATATATAAGAATATTATGCTGATTATGGATCGCATAATTGTTCAATTTCAACACCCTATACATATAAGTACTTATTAGAAACGTTAATGGCTTGTTTATAATCCTTGTATGTTCAGATGCAGATTTCTTCGAATTTGTTCTTAGCAATAGGCTTTAAGATCGATAGTTAATAGTTATTTTCATGTTTAATATTAAATGTCTCACTAAATAGTAAAGGTTTGTAAGTTTAGTTAATGTTATATGAGTGGGGCATGATAGGCAATAAGCCAAAAGTATCCATATTTAAAACACTACGAAATTCTGTTATCATGCAGGCCTATAGAAACGCTTAGCATAAGTATTTACAAGTATTACCACAATGCTTGGGTATTATATATTCAGCATTATCTTTACGGTGGACAAGAACAGTTTCTGCAGACAAACAATCATCTGGTTAACAGAAGTTTTGATAAAAGATTTTCAAAATTGAACAAATACTAGCTAATTCGAAGGTATATTGAATTGTATTTAACTTTGAAGCTTTTAGATAAAGAGAATTCAAACTTTTATTATCCCAAATGAAGTCTATCCATGCTTTGAAACTCATTTTTTTATAATGGAACTGGATGTTTTAAAGTTCTTAGTTCAATACAAATTTATAGGGAGAATTGGGAATCTTCGAAGCTAAGCAACGGTTATTATGATGAATATACATTGGTTATGCTCTTATTGATTGATACTCAGAAACTTTGATCGACGAAGAAGAGAAGCTGTCCATTTGATGTTGAAGTTAAGCTATTATGAGATCCATAATCAATATAATATATACTTATATATCCAACTTACTTAAGTAAACTAAATTAGAAGGAAATTATATATATAGACTGATAGTTGAAGGAAAGCTGATCGATCCCTTGCATATGTTAAGAGGGCACAGATTTAACATACCTGACTAATCACATGGCCGAGTAAATGTTAAGAGATCTCGTCCTTAACAGACCTAATTAATTAGATGACCGAGTTATCTATTTGTGAAGGAAATATTTTCCTAAATTATCGGTCTAAATAAATAGCTAATTTTCCTCCAGTTTATAAAGTTTAGTTTAGTGAAAATCAAGTTGGATGTATATATATCGATTATGGATTACGTAATTGTTCAGCTTCAACACATCTTTGGAGCCATCATCCTAATGCTTCGATGAGCTCGGCGTCCTGCAGAGTTGTTACTTTAGTAAATGCTTATGAAATCGATTCCAATACCGTTAAAATTTTGGGCTTGGTGGAAAGAGAACAAATATCAAGGCTAGAATACGAAATAGCCAATGTCTTTATTATACGTAAAGATCATTTTCATCCTATTTCGGTTCTCTCCATATTTTATCTAGCATTTTAGTGTCCATAATAGGTTTTTATTCTCCTTTATATATGCAATTGGTGTATTTTTGAAAGCAGCCAATAATGTTTCATAAAACTCACGTATTAGTAGAACAATCATGGGAGCGAGCAAGCAATTTCGATCAGAGAATAGTGTTTCCGTAGTGCACGTAGAGATTTTGTCCAATATCTTCTCGAATATAGTGTGCCTTCTACTCAAGCGCACGCTTGAATGGTGGATAGCGTTATGGTCAATTTTGTTGTCTTTTCAGTAATGTATTTCAAGCATGTGCTTTTTTGTTGAAGTCCATCTATTATTGTAATGATTAGTCGGAAATTCAGTTTGGTAGCAGGTATTCAATTTGAAAAACTATTCCACGTGTATATATAGACAATGAGTTATAGCAGTGAGAGTTTGTTAAAAGAATTACATCAATTGTTAAATTCAGTCTTAGTTATGGGGATCATAGCGATAAAAATTGAAATACAAATACCATGTTCGTTTGCAAAATCGGAGGACAGTGAATCCTTGGATGCATTCACAAAGTCACGATCAAGGTATTGTGCGCTTTCGCGATGCTGTATACTGTGCTTTTGTAAAAAGGCTTCTTTCGGTGCAGAACGTAAGAATGACCCCTACGAAGACTAGCCTTTTCCTAATAGTATAATTTCCTTAAATAGGCAAAGATTTTTGAAGTGCTGATAGAAATGAATAATGTAAGAAACTCTTGGCTCACGCACAATATATGAATAGTTGGAACGGAGTTTAAAGCCAAATTGTCATTGTCTATTGATTTTTACCAGGTTGTTGTGTCGTCCAGCCGCTTTGATGTTTTCTCTCCTCCGGCTTTTTTGGGAGTTTCTTATATTTTCATGCCTAAGTTACAAGTAGAATCCTTTATTCTGCCTACCCAAGAATAAGGAAACAAAATAACTATACTGGGATTTTAGTGAGCTTCTAGAAGTAATCAACATTGTTTTATCTCACGCCAATATCTATCTGTCAACTTGTAACTGTACGTCCTTTTTAGTGCTTTTTCTAGTGTCCTCCTTCTGCCAGAGACAAGGAAATATAAGTATACAAATCGCATCGAATTGTTAAGATGTTCTCCTTATTATGAGTCTACATAAAGAGATGGATTTCCCTCTCGTTTATAGGTTTAGTTTAGCTAGCGAAGTTGAAGAAATAAGTATATTATAGAAAATATGAATAAGTTAATTGATCCGCTTTAGCACGAATAGCTATCAAATGAAGAAATATATCATTCCAATAAGCATGTGTAGCCGTTCTCTTCCCCTCTCCTTACAATCAAGACCTTTAGTGTTAATTAATACATTATACCAACAAGGGGACGTTTTTCTTAACGGGATCGAATCGGAGTTCACGTTTTAGACGATATGGTGTAGCAAATTCATTTCTCTCTTCTCGCTGGAAAAAAAAATGGCGATAGTGCCTTCTTGATATGTTGAAGGAAGGATCGGTTTGCCCGCTCGCTAACATCCTTGAGTTCTGATGAGTAGCTCGAGATTTGGTCTTTAATAATTCGAAGTTCCATCATCTAAGCAGCAGAGGGTAATTCAGGGGCTCTGAAATCTGCACTTTTGACACTGAATTTATTGTTCCGCGGCTTTATCAAATTGCACAATTTTTTGTTAGATGTCTGATTTACTATCTGTCAATACTACCTGTATAAACCCTGAGTAATCCTCCATTATGGTGGTAATCCAGCATTTATTTTCTTGCATTGAAACTGGTACCCATCAGATCAAGATGCACCCGAAATAATCTTCCTCTTGACGTATTTTTATGCGATTTTTGAATAGTGTCAATTGATAAGCATTCAGGGCATGGCCTAATATTCCTCTTTTCTTTTTCAGAAATATTTGACAGATCAATACGAACATCCCGTAATAAATATTTGACTGATACCAAAAAAATTATGACTGATAAATTAAAATACATCAAGCTCCTGTTCGTGTTAAATGCCTCTGCAATTTGTGGCTCATTAGTTAACTCGCGCATGTGTTTCCGTTCATATTTATTTGTCCGGCGTAACGTTCAAACCATGCTTTGAAATAGAAAAGAATATGATGTACATGATTATTTTTCATTACTCTGCATGAAAACATATAATCAAAGACCATCATGATATTTGCCCCCGCAAACTTGTCTTTTGTTCTCCTTTTAGTCAAGGGGATATGAAAACTGTCGTCAATTATTATGATAATTTGTTACGCAGCTGATCAAAACTTTTCAAGTTTAAACCGACGTTTGGCAAGACTATATATTGGTTGAGACGATTTTTTTCCTTTCTTTCTCAAGTGTAAATGTGTCTTTTGCTAAATCCCTCAATTGGTGTCTACCGGCAGCAGTAAAAAACCTTTCTTGTGCATTTGTTCCTATTATAACATCTATAAACAATATTCTGTTGTTTACTATCGAATGGTTCGTTCCACTATCGAAAATAAACATTTTTGATTGTGGAATGAGACCTATTTGTGAATTTTGGAAAGGGGCGATAACGCCGTTGATTCGAAAAGCTTTAAGAAAGAACATAAGATTACTTTTATTATCGAACTTTGAATGCCTACCAGAACTTTATTTATTTGGAATTTGCACGTTCTTAACTAATTTATGTTGCTTTTTTTTAATCAAACTTGCTTCTTGATACCCTTTTTAGCATTCATACTCATAGGGTTAAAATCATTGCTTCTTATTAAAGTTTTATAGTTAGGACTCAGAGTTACTTCGTAAATCAAATTTGAGCTAGGTTTTTTCCTGAATCTTCATATACTTTGAAATGTCGGCTAGTTACATCTTAGAGAAGTTGGACATTATGAGTGCGTATGGAGTGGTTGAAGAATGACAGCATTTAAAATCCGGTGTCAATAAGACTGATAAGCTACATTAGTTCTCTTCCATATTTTGTTCTAAACATCAATAACCTTTTCTTGTATATCTCGCCAGGGCGAGTACCAAGGTGTGTTTTAAATAATTCTTTCTTCCTTTTCAACATTCAATGAATCTTGATAATAAGTTTTTAATCCTTGTTTTCGTCAATAAAATCGTAAACATCTTGAGGATGATATCTAGTTTTTAGAACTTCATCATGAATCATCTCGGTTTTGTTTTCCAAATGCAAGCTAGTTGAGTATAGAAACCTCGATGCCATTCTTTGACAAATTCTTAAATAAATTTGGATAGTTGGGTCGCGTGCTTGTTAAAGTCACATTCATCAATACCGATATCTAAAATTGCTCTCAAATCAATTTATTGTTCTCGCAATTTATCAATAAGAATGTCCCATCTTCCTAACTGTGAGGGATTGATGAATACATCTGGGAAGCCTTTGATGTTAGCTTGCCATCTCATCCCTTAACACAGTTCTCGTAACATTCAGTGCCGTGTCCTGGTCTTCATCATCTTCAACGTCCAACTTTGCTGATGACAGTTTG
Organism: Kodamaea alishanica (nom. inval.); assembly: GCA_030563745.1. Classification (NCBI taxonomy): domain Eukaryota; kingdom Fungi; phylum Ascomycota; class Pichiomycetes; order Serinales; family Debaryomycetaceae; genus Kodamaea; species Kodamaea alishanica (nom. inval.). The sequence continues at coordinate 64,227 of JAJMJX010000028.1, forward strand.
GTTTTTGAAGTACTCTTGTTCTCGACGTTCAGGATTATTAATCGAGACTTCTTTGATTAAATCGTGAATTTGCATAATTTGCTTCAGTTGTAGGTTCACTGACCATTCATTTTTTAGTAGATTCGTTGATAAGAGTGTCGGAACTGGTAGTAGAGGTCACTTTCTTTTGAGTCGCAGAAGAAGAAGCATTACCAGCAGAGGTCAATCTGAGATCAAACCATTATTTGCCATAAATAATACATTATCTTCAAGTATAACAAATTAATTTCACATGTTTTATCTACTTATTGTAAAAACCTATTTTTGGTGAAATTGACTTTTTAAAGAATAATAATTACAATTAATCATAATAGCTAAATAAATAGCTAAATTTTCATAAAATAGTTAAATCAACAAGCTAAAGCGGGAAACGTGTAAATTCAGTATATAATTATTTTAAGGATGTAATTGTATACATCCTCTTACATTATTTGTCATAAATCGTTCGTGTGAAAAATATCGATGCAATTCGATTATTTATTTTAAATTTATTAACTCGATTAGTTATTTTAATATTTATTAAAATATTACTATTATTATAAAAATTAAATTAATCGAAATAAGCATACTCAATTTGGCGTTAGTTCAAAAAAGGATATTCAAAATGTTATGAAGTATTTCTCTTTTTCTAATAACCATCTCTTACTAGGAAATAGATTAAAATCATTTTTCCTTCAGGAATGGTGGATATTGAAAACAAATGCGTTGGGAGGTGTAGATTATCTTTTGACCGTTAATCTAACTAGAATAAATAATTGGTTATAAAATATATGCAGAGGTGTTGTAAAGTTCTTGATTGAGTTAGGCAGATACATGCTATATAATAATATATTCCTTACCTTACCAGTGATTCAATCTAGTTTCAACTTAGACAAATCTAGTTTGTGATTTGTTTATCGAATTGAACGAACCATCTTTGTAGTTTTTGTGTATTGTTCCACATTTAGGACAACTTGAGCTAAACTCAATTTTATTCGCCAATACCCTTATTGGGTGTCCTCAAGACCTTTGCCTTTTCCTTGGATCTATCAATCATCTACGCATTTAACATTTCAATCTATTCAAGTAATGTATTTGTCAATAGCGAATTTGCGAATTTTTATTTGTGAAAAGCCTGACAATTCAACATATAAAGGGTAGCTAAATCTAAGTAGCGAGCTCATTTCTAGTTTCGGCTTCAAACCACAAACCCGTGATACAGCCAAGAGTTTGGGTCGACATAGCCGTTTGGATGGAGAGATATAGTACATACATCGGCTAAGGACATCATTAGAACAGTTTTAACATCAGAAAAACATAAATGTAAACCACAGAAAAGAAAATGGGACTTTATTTAACACAACATAAATTATGTACAGAGAAGTTAATATTGAACAAGTGACTAGAGCTAAATAGTTGCTCATCACAAGCCCCGACACCAGAACAAAGCAAAATGGATTAAATTATCTCCAAGAATCATAGTCTTCATTCCTTCTTCTTCCAAGGTTTCGCCTTTTACTACCATAGTCATCGTAGTCGCGTTTCATATTTTCTCTTTTCAACCTCCTTAAGTTTCTAATTTTCTCATTTTCTCTTCTTTCTATTTCTGCTGGAGTTAAAATTTCAACAATCGGTTCCCAATGATCATTGCCGCTCAGAATACTTGACTCGGTGGCAATCCTAATTCCACTTTCAATAATAAGACCCCTCAAAAGATGTAAATTATGAATTTCATTATTATAAGACCCCTCAAGTATCTCCTTTTTAATTCTTATTATTATTTCGTGCAATGCATGCGAAATTGCAGGTTTGAATTCTAATGATAACCCTAAATCAGAAACAACAATATGTGCAAAAATTTCTGGAGTGATTTCTGTTTGGTTAAGATCCCATTCAAATTTATCTTGATACAATTGTTTGTTCAAATTAACGGATAATTCTATGATAACAACACAGGGACCTATCTCTGGAGAAAATTGCAAAGTCGATACATAATTATAATCATCAATTTGTTGGATTATTGACTCCGATATTTGAGATTGCATAGAGTTAGGTAAGTCTAGGTCATTGCAAAGTATCTCGGCAAACTGAGCTGGTGTGATTAAAGTTTCATTCAAATTCCACATGAAAAAGTCAACAATTTTATTGGTCGAACTAGGATTCTCAAGACTGATCTTAATGGGTATTAATATGTCACTTCTCTGGGTAATTTCACTTAGCTTACTTTCATTTTCAAGGTCGTGGATTCGAATGGTATTCTTTGCAGGCGCGTACTTTTGCGAGTTATTTGGATGTTGTTGAAGTTGCTGCAGCTGTTGCAAAAGCAGGTGGGTGTTTAATCCTTTAGAGACACTATTTGCCGCAGGAGTTTCTTCGAATTCAAAATCATCGGCATAATCTTCGGAATAGTTAATTTGTTGTGCATTTCTTTTCGCTTGTCTGCTAATTGGAGCTATATTCCACACAAGAGAATTTTCAGGTTCTTCGTGCAATCTTTTAGAGAAGCTAGTGACCAAAGCTTGTACATAGAATGATGATTGATCGTAGGATAGACTCGACATCTTGTTTGCTTCAATTTATTTAGAGACTTGAATCTTTATTGTGATTCTCTGTTGATGACTTTTTGTTTTGAATTTTACATTTTTTGCGAATTGTTTCACGAGTAGCGCACGACCTTTGTTACTAAATGAAAATAAAATATAGTGCAAGTAAATATTATCGCAGGAAGTTTGGGAAGTAGCATACATTACTTTCCATTTTAGGAACCAATGGATACTTCAAAGATAATTAAAAACTACTTAATTACTAATTCTGATTTGGAAGAGATTATTTCTTTCAATGTTTTTCAGAAATGTTTTCCTAGGGGGACTTCAACGCGATTGGTGAAGGCAATTTATGAAGAATTGAAAGTCCAAAGGAACGAGGAAGCATTAAATGTTGTAGCCCAAAACGTGGAGCATAACTTCGAGATTCCAATGGATCAATTAATAAAGAAAAGTCTTGATTCTTCAGGTTCCAGTAATCCGTCCTTTTTGAAAAAAAGCACTATTGAAGAATTAACAACAAGATTGAAAGACTTGAATAAAGTATTGAACGGGGATGTCATTATATTAGAGACAGAGATCAAATCTAAGTTAAGCGAAATACAAGGAATGATTGACGAGTTGAATGATTTAAAGTTTAATAACAAAGGATCTGACAATGCAACTATCTCTAAATTGATTCTAGAAACTACTAATAGCATCAACAAGTTAGAGACTTATATTTAATAATGCATATCTGGTGAATCTTTGACCACATTAAGGAAATCGCTTACTAAGCTATCAATCTCAGAATCAGCATCAGCCCCGCTGACTTTCCATTTCCAAATGTCGAACTTCCAATTCAATCCATCTCTATCTCCTAATTGATAATTACTTTGCAAGGCTCCAGATTTTGGAGACTCTTTGAGATAGGTTATCCGGGATATTCTGGAATGTACAAGGGCCATGGAGCACATGACACATGGCTCGTGTGTTGTATAAACTATGAGATTATGACAAAGATAATTCTTTTCTGTGCCGTTTATAGAAAGGATCGAATTAGATAACCTTTGTTTCTTTTCGCACGACGCAATTTCATCAATTGCTTGCATAACACTGTGATCATATGGATTTGAAGAACCCGAATTAGATGCTATTGCTAAGATTTCATTTTCCCCTTCGGTAGTTTCTCTTGCAATCAATGTGACCAGTGGATACTTGGAACTCTCTAAGGATTTAAATTTTTCAATTAATATCCTAATCTTCAGCTGTTCGTTTTTAATATTAAAGCTGATGGAGTTTAAGTATTGATGGTTTGGATTTCCTTTCCAGGATATAGGCCAATATTTATCTGTCCATTTTTGGCTGATTTCTTTAGTTAATGGAGGTATCAGAGGAATTTGTATAGAGAAAATTTGAAATACATCAATTCCATATGACAATATTAATTGTTCAATGTCTTCTTCTCTATTAGTGAAAGCATCTGAACATATAATTCCTCGGATTACGTTTTGTCCATGCTTGTTAAATCTTTTTAAATGTAGTAATGGGTACGGATCGTTGCCAGTAATTTTATCTTTAATTAAGGCTACTACCTTTTGAGTCTTTGAAGGATGAAACTCAGAACACCAAACGTTGAGTAATGGTGGCGAATCTTTGGTTTGGTCAATCGACTCTTTGTCTAAACATCGTATTTGTTTCATATGCCTATAAAGTATCCCATTATCTAGGTCAACGTAGTCACCTACCTTTTTATTTGTCATGGGTTTTAATGTTGAGGTAAGGTATCGATAATTCTAATCGTATTTTTTTTCTTTCTGAAAATAACGTTTTCTGTGCGCGACATCATAGAGTTAGTATTTGATCTGTCAAAAAACTACTTAAGGATGTAGAGATGAACAGTTTAAGAGAGCATCTTCACAAAAAAGGTTTTGAATTTAGTGAGGATGCATTTGACTCACGATTTTTTGATTTCATAGACAGTATTTTTATTGAGGAGATTGTGAACTTTGATTTGAGAACTCCATTGCCTAAAGCAAAAGAAATTTACTCCTACACCGAACTACTTGATGATACAATACAGTACCTAGTTTCTTTAAAGTCTGCAAATGTATTAGTAAATGGCTACAATAGTGGCTTATCCATATACTCATATGGTCAGACAGCTGTAAATCCTTTCACGAATTTTGCAGTGAACCATTTAAAAACCATACCACATTGGAATACAATTTACAATATATTCGGGAGAGAACAATTCCTAAACTTGATTTTAAATACGAGGTGTTTTGTTCATTTATCCGAAAGATCTAAATATCAATTATTTGGGGTAAATAAAAAGCTGGTTCAACATGATCAGTCTATCTACGTTGATAAAAAACGTGCGATCCAAAAACCAAGGGATAGCAACCGCGTCAGATTCTTGTTGCCCCAAGATAAGGATCTAATACTAGCCCAAATTATTCAGAATAGGTTCAAAGGTAAAAGTACTCATAAAAGATATCGTAAACTTTTGAATTTGTTGGCCAGAGTTGGTGAAAATGATCGCAGATGCAACTACCGACAGATATTCAATAATTTAATTCCAAAAACTCAAGTAGACTATAATTCATATTTGCGCAATTCCACAGAACAACGTTACGTGACTAGGTTTGTTTTGACTATACTCGGTAAGCTTTTTCCTCTAGAAACTTGGGGTTCTGCTTCCAATAAAACAATAATTATTCGTCAAATAAGTCGCTTCATCGATACTCCATCATTCTACAAAATCTATTCTCATGAGCTATGTAAACAAATCAAGTTAACATCGATAGAATGGTTGGGTAAGACTCTGGAAATAACATCCAAACAAGATTTTGAGCAGCGGACCAAATTATTTAACTACTTTTTAGAATGGGTTTTTACTATGGTTATTAGTAACATTCTAAAATCATTTTGGTACATTACAGATTCACCTTCATCTAAAGAAGAGTTCAAGCTTTTTTATTTTCCTCATCACCATTGGAATAAAATCAAACAGAGGTGGTTGGATGATTATATTAAAACCGATTTAATCCGAATCAACAAAGAAGAAATCGCTCCACTCGACTCTTTGGTAGAACAATATAATTTTGGAAATTTGAAATTGATCCCCAAACTGGATGATTTAAGGTTGATTTGTGTACCAAGTAAAATTCCATTCCATGCATGGAACGAATCTACCATAACTAACAGGGAGCCCTATAAATTTGAGTTAAACAGTTTGATGTTTGATTTCATCACTCCCGTACGGCATATTTTGAAACATAAAATTCAGATATCTTCAAGGAATGATATTGTCATCCCTAAAAGCTACTCAAAAGCAGATGTTGCAATAGCGATTCTGAAATACAGGAATAATTTGGTTGCCTCTCGAGGCTCATTACCCGAAATCTTTATGGCAAAATTTGACATGAGGCATTGCTATGATACTTTGAATCAGGAGCAAATTGTTCAGTGCGTAGAATCATTATTTGAGGAGGATGAAATGGATGCACTGTTCTTCTTTAGACAATTTGCTGACTATTCATCTACTTATAAACTAAAAAAAATGCTCTACTTGATCAAAGAAGATAAATTTATCTCGGAATTTAATCTTTTAAACTCATGGAATAGCGATTTTCAAAGAGTTCCGACCGTCCTAGTTGATAAGAATAAAACTATTAAATTCACGAAGGCTGAAATATTGAGAATAATCAAGATTCAGATATTTGACTCCATATTAATAATAGATAATAAAGAAACCTACAAACGAAAGAGGGGCGTCTTTCAAGGCTTTCCACTCCTGGCAACGTTTTGTGATTTAGTTTATTCTAAGCTAATTCAAAATGAGTTTTCATTTTTAGATGAATCATCTCTATTGCTTCGGGTAGTTGATGACTTCTTAGTGATATCTTCAGATTTGAATGTTTTTAATAAAGTTAAGAGTATAATTCATGGCAATATTTTGGATAAGTATGGTGCTTTTGTTAATGAAAAGAAGTCACGTTTCGTATCTCCGCAATCTGGTGACTCTTTATCTTCAGAAACAACAATTGAATTTCTTGGATTGAAGATAAATGCTGTGTCATTAGAAGTAGAAAAAGAATTTCCCAAATTATCCAGCTTTTCCATTACGACGAAAAAGTCTTTTAAAGATGCTTACAAATATTTGAAATGGTGCTATCAAATTCAGTTACAAGATTATCTACTTAATTTAGAGGTACATTCGATGGAAAAGGTTTTACTGACAATTAGACAGTTGACGGTAACAGTAATGTATTGTTTATCCGAAAATTTTGTTGTTCTCGAAAAGAAAAGCTCTGGATTCGAAAAATATACATTCAGGGCTTTCATACTTGAATTACTTGAAATTTTGATGTCTAAATTCCTAAAAGTTAACTTCGCTGACTTGTTCCTTGCCGATCCAATTTATGAAATAAGATTAAAATCAGTGGAATCTGAAAGTATTAATGCAATTGTATCTGAGTACGTGACTAGTGTCATTTCAGCATTTCTGAATTGTGAAGGCTCTAAGGAAACCCATCAATGGATTGAACATGTATATAAATGTTTGTGTTTCTCATACGAACCCAAAAGAGCTTTTTAAATTCTCTATATCTTTCTGTTGTCTTTGTCTTTCAAGTTCTTCAATGCCACCGGATTTTTTCAATTTGTCATCTTCAATAAATTCCCCCAATTCTTCTTGAAATCTGGTCAATTTCATCATTTCTCTCTCTTTTTCGCGCAATTTCTCTGCCTTTTCAATGGCTTGTAATCTGCTTTCATGGTTGGGCCTTAAGGCCACGACTTCGTTCAAAACTGCATCCTTCAAGCTATGAATGCTTTCCCCAGGTTCAGGGATATGTAGTTGCGCAACTACTCTATTTCTTTTGTAGGATGTTTGCTTACTTTGTTCTAATGAACATTGCTCGATCAAGTCAAAGGTTTCTTGGATTTTTTTAATATCTTCTTCCAAATCCTGCGTCAAATCGTCCTGTAAATTGAAAAATTGCTGTTCTTCACATACTTTATCAAGTTCAGCTTCCCATATTTTCTTCCAAACAGATTTTTCTTTAGATATGTAACCAGTCATGTCTTCCAACGTATTTTTGGCTTCTTCAATTTCTTTCTGAGTATTTTTTAATTGTTTCTCGCTCACTCTAACACCTCTTTGGGCGACGTCCTTACGAAGAGCCTCCATTATATCTTGTAAATCATCAACCTTAGTTAACAAACCATCAGATTCTTCTGATAGCTTTGCGTGACAAGATTCCATGTAAGTTCTGTTGGAAGATTTAGAAACGTCTAGTCCAGATTCTTGGAAGTCTTTAATCTTTGCTACCAATCCATCAACAACACTCTTAATATTCTCCTTACTAGAACCTTGTAGTTGTTTTATAACTTTGAGTTCATGCTGAATAGCTGTTAGCTCTCTTATGTTGTTCAAACTAATATTCCTCGATGATTGCTTTTCCGGTTGAGAGATTGAAACAGGCGTAACTGGTAGGTTAGGTTGTGGTATTTCAATCGAATTTATAGCATCTTTAATTTCACTGCTTATATTTGATGAAACTGAGTCAAATTTAAGGCTTAGGGAATGAAATTTCTTCTCTAAATCATTTAATATCGTTGTCTGTGTATCAGCCTCATTTAAACATAAGAGAGTACCAACTTCGACGTCTTTTAGAAGATGGTCTTCTAATTCGTATGATATTCCACTCTTTGGATCTTTGATATATATTTCTGGAAATGAGGAAGTACCTGGTGAATAAGCAAACTTTTCCACAAATAATAGCCTCAATGATGCGAAAGATACAGGTAATTGAATATCAACTTTTTTTGTTCTATTGCTAATTTTCAAAAAAATGTGAGATGAAGAGCTTTCCTCCTTCTGGTTGTGATTATGGTTTGATGATTCGACAGTTTCAACTGTACCATTAGTATCGTTGAAGCTTCTGGAATTTTCTGAAAAGTTCACGCTTGAAACTCTGCTGCCACTGTTAGATTCTGAGCTAATACTTGGTAGGCCATTTGCCAGAAAATTTGTAAGCTTAGCATACTGATATGCACTAAACCTTTTGGAGGCACGACGTTGTAAGGCGTCGCCTTTTTGAAGCTGTGCCAATGCGTCATTGTGGCCATGATAAGTTTCGCGTGAGGAATTGTGGTTTGAAGGTCTCCTACTGTGGTTAGGAGTCGAAGATACAGAAGTTTTTGTGTGATCACTACTAGCTTCATCAGGAACCTTTAATTTTTGTTGATTCTTTTCTTGTGATAGTCCCTTGGCTTTCACTTGCTTTGTCTTTAAATTTTGCAATAAAGTAACTATGATGTTTCTTATATTCGGTAAGAACCTATCCAAATTTTCTTGACTGGGGGCTTCGCTAAGGGCTGCCTCCAATATGATTCTTAATGCTTGAGGAACGTCTCCAAGATCAGAAATATCCACACCAGCATTAGTGAATGCCCTGGTTGCGGATCTAAAATCATTTCCTAGCTTCACATATGCATCAGAAACAAACTTGTCGTCTGCCTCATGTCTCGCCCATTGAGTTAAGCTCTCCAATAAATGCTTTGTTGATACTAATAGTCTTGTAACACTGGATTCTATTGTATTCAACGTATGTCTCTTCCCTGATCGCAAAGATGAGGATGTCAGGGAAGATGGGCTTATTGAAGCTGCAATATTTGACATTTGAGGTCCGTATTTGGTTCACAAAATTTTGATCAAGGTTTTTAGAGGTAACCAAAAAAAATTTGATTAGTTTTGTGGATAATTCCTTTGGCACAACTGGAAAAAGGAAGTCTATTTGGTTCAATAATTGATTCAAGTCTCTTGAGAATGAATTTTCTATTTATTATAAAGCTCTTTTTCAATGCTTGTGCCAATGTTATGATCTTCAACTGGTACCATTTTCGTACCTTTCGAACCTTGATCCAGCATAGAAAAAAATGAAGCACGTGATTTTAGGTCGATTTGGTACTGCATATATATCGCTTATGTCAGCTTGGTTTGGACACATAAAATACAAGAGAGTTATCTATCAATGCCGCTATCTAGAAGCATAATTTGATATGTTTCACATTACCAGCTAAAAAGGAGAGTGGCTATTCTAATGGCTGCTTCAAAAAACTCCTAATTTGCAAAAATCACGAATATCCTACTCATTACTGGTTTGAACTGGCGATGAACTTGGTTTGAATTAATCCATGTAGATTAATTTTAGGAAAAATAAATCGGATGAAATAAACCATGCTCAAGCTAACCAACAACTTGATCCTCAAAGACCTTGAAAGTAGAGTAAACCTGCATATTGGTGGTTATTTATTTAATCAAAAGCTCTATCCCAATTAGACTGCTTACTACAAGCAGCGCTATACCGTGAATCCATCTACAAGTACATCTGTTTAATCTCGCCCCAAAGTTTCAATTCCAAAAGAACATTTTAAAAAAAATTGTGTAGGTAAATAATTCGTAATTTGCAATTCTTCCTTTCACTACTTTTTAGAGTCACCGTTGTTTAACAAGCATCAATTTTTAGAAAAAAAAATTAACGTAGATCAATTGAGTATTGTCACCAATAAAGTAGTTTTAGTTGCAGTATGTGTATCTGTTTAAAATATAGAATTGCAATGGAAGATCTCAATATTTTGAAAAAAATATTGCAAATTTAACAAAAATAAGTAGAGTTTACAAAAACAAATTATGTGACTCCATGATGAAAAATCAGGTAAGATTCTTCAAAAAAAAAAACATTCTCATACGCAGAAAAAGTGATTTAACTGCCTCGAAAATTTCATTTCAGTATAAAGAATTTACAAGCTTAACAAGATATTTTGTATTAGATGACTATAAATAAAAAAATAAGAACAATATAGGTAAAAAAAGAGTTTTATTAAAAAAATAGAGAGATCAAATTAAAGTAGGCCTAGAAGAAAAAAAAAACCGACCAAAACTCAAGATCACAACTCCAATGTTATGAAATAAAACAGAATTTTGCTTCAGAGATCAGGATTCTTCTTTCTATAACTCTGGATGAAAAAAATAAATGAAAATTAAATGTAATTTTTTTATCATGAGAACCATTTTTGAACAATTTCAATATCAGAGCTATTCTTTTGTAATAAAGCCATGGCTTCATTTTGTGGAATTGAGCTCAATAATTGTTTAGCAGATTCGACCACTCTTTGTGCTGTTGAACCAGAAATGGAAGCATATGCCAAGGCCTGTATAATGGAATCAATAATCTTTGGAATATTGTTAGCCACAGCAACATGCTGATTCTTAATCAATTCGCCCAAGAAAGTGTAAGCAAATGGTGCAGCAGTCTCATCTTGTACAATTGGCAACAACCCAATCCATTGGTCTATAACGGCATCCAAGTTAGGCACAGAGCTACCAAATCTGTGACAAACCTTAGCAATGGCAGCGATTGAGTTTTCTGTGGCATGAATATTCTCTTCAGCTCTGGCATCTGGAACAGAAGCCATTTTGAACATTGGTTCCAAACAAGCCAAACAAAATTCGGCATAATTGTCACCACCATGTTGTGCTGCAACACCAACCGAGTATGATGCAGCTTGACGAATTCCAGCATGAGAAGAGGTGATCGATTCGCCAACAACATTTACAAACACATCCTTGTAAACAACGGAATCTTGTCCACAGTGTTCTAAAACATCACAAATGACAGATAACCCACAAAGTTTAATGTTTGTATTTTCATCATTGATAAAAGTGGTTATAGTTGGAATCAAGATTTGGAATGCAGTTAAGAAGTTAGATTTGGAGTTCTTAAAAATAGCAGAAATTGTCTTGTTAATTTCATCCAACAACTCTTCATCGGTCAATTCTTCTTCATCTTCTTCAACATCTTCGGTATATTCATCATCTTCATTATCACGAGCTTTGATACGTTCATAAATGTCCTTCAAATTGCTGTTAAAAGTCTTAGCTAATGATTCCAATTGAGCTGGTCCCAAAGCATTTGGAGTAAGAACGTTGATGGATTCCACTAAAGAAGTGTAGTATGCAACCAACATTTCTGGAACAGGATCATTGGTTAACACATCGGCCAATTTGTTACAGATTTGGCTCCAGAAAGCAATAGTTTCATTAGAGTCACTACCTGTGGCATAAACAGAACATCTCAACAACGAAGCTAAAGTCAATGCGGCAGAACAACGAACACCATCATGCAAGTAAAAGTCCAATGCTGGGATAGCAATATCTTGAATGATCTCTTTGACCCATGGGAAGAAGTCACCCTTCAATTGAATAGCATAGGTTCTAAGCAAGTCCATTGCACTAACTTTGTCATCCAATGCAGCGGTGTGAACAGCTATAAGTTTACCAGAAATGTTAATGACATCCCACTCGTCGTTTTGGTTGAATTCTTCAACTTGTTCTTCTTCTAACAACGAAATATCTTGGGTGGCTTTAGCAGCGGCCAACAAAGGTGGCAAAACATCTGGTAAGTAAGGTAAAAAGTCTTGACCGATAATACGACAGATTCTACCCCAGGCTTGCTCTAAATATTCTTTGACTGGATCGTCATCTTGTGTTGCATTTGCTTGAATATGTCCCAATAATTGAATTAAATCCTGAGAGTGAGGGGCAAACTTTTCCTTACCAACAGCCAAAGCAATCAAGGTGCAACACTCGATACATTTGGCCTTCAATAATCTGTTTTCATCACCCATGTCAGTTTTCAAAACGTCAGTTAACAATGGCATTAAAGTATCATAATATTTTATGAACGTTTTTTCAGCAGCATCAGCAATAATTGCTATGGTGGTCAAGACCTGTTCTTGAACATATCTCTTTGGAGATTGCAACAATCCCAACAAGTTGTTCAATAAATCATCCAAGTAAGGTTCCAAAACTTCTTTCGAGGCGGCTTCAGAAAAATTCACCAAGGCAGCAGCAGCATGTGCTTGAACTCTAGGAACGGATTTATTAGTTAACTTGGAAATTAAAGATGGCAAAATTCTATCGCTAGCAGTTCTTTGAATAATATCAGCAAAGTCACTCGACATTTGACCCAAAGCATTACAACAAGCGTATTGGACTCTAGGATGATTATCCTGTAAAGTTGGCAAGATCAAATCTAAGATCTTGGGTATCTCGTCGGTTAAAACATCAGAGCAACCTTCTGCAGCAGCAGATAAAGCCATCAATGCAGCTTGACGCTCTCTCCACTCAGCAGATTGTATCATGGCTGGTAAATACTGGAATAATGGACCAGCAAGAGATTGTCCATTTAATCTTAAGGCGACACGGTCCAAAGATTGACGAGCAACGTCATATTCGGGTTCTTCATCATCATCATCGTTATCATCCTTGTTATTCCAATCAGCAGCGTCATCATCATCGATGCAAACTTCAGTTAACATTGATAATGTAATTATAACGATGTTATCGGTATAAGAAGCAGTACGTTTACACATTGCTGGTGAAACTTCGGCGAATGTAGTAAGCAACTCAAGAGAAGCCATTCTAGTTCCGGATTCTAAGTCTTTGTTCTTACAAACTGTTGAACAGAATTCAATAATCGTTGGGAACATATCCTTAAACATCTTTGGAGCTAACTCCACCAAGTCAATTAAAGATTCCAAGACAGAGGCTAATGCAGTATCTTGTCCACTTTGTAAGAAACGAGGCAAAGAATTCAACAAGTTTGGCAATAATGGTGACAATGCCAGCCAGCTCTTTTTTGGAAGCTCACGGAAAAATGCAACAAAAGCAGTACAGGCAGCGATACGTACATCATCGACAGAATCGTCAAACCCGGCGTTAAAAATAGGTAGAACTTGTGTCACAAATGATTTATTTATTAATTCAGGTGCAGATGAAAAGACACGGAAGGCTGATTCACGGAAACTTGGATCTTGGTTACTAGTGGCTTCGAACAATGCTGGAATAAGTTCATTCCAAGTTCCAGGTGGAGACGCGTCCTCTTTAGCAACCTCAGAAATGGCATCCGAGAGCTTGTGTCTAACTTGATTGGTTTGTTGAGAAGTAAAACCTTGCAAAAGAATAGAACGGATCTGAGCTCTGACCGGTTCACTGATCACACCAATAGTTCTGTCAGTAACACTATTTAATTCTTTTGGTGATTTTATACTAGCACGTCTAAATAAGACGGCACTGAAAGCACGTAATGTTTCGTTTTCACCTAAACAAGCTTGCTCGGCAAGGAAAATTAAAAGCATTTCCACATTGTCCTTTTTGGTCCATTCAGTTTCAAGCAGCTTTTCAGCTTCCGATCTGATAGAGTTGTCAGAAGAAGACAAATTGTTCACGAGCTGTGCCAAGACACCCTGGACATCTTCTGGTAAGACAGACATATCTAAACAGACACTTGTTATCTATCTGTTTCCTCTTCTAAATTGAATCAAGCAAAACAAACCAAGAACAATTTATTAACTTTTCTTGGGATATTGTTTCAAATGTAATCTCTGCTTTTTTCAAAGATAAAACTATGAATGGGAATCCAGAAATTGATTCTAAACGGAAAGATCAAAAGGAAAAGATTGTCTTCTTTGTCTAGTTTCTTCGTTTGTAAAGATTTTTCTGGTTTTTTTTTCTTGCATTTTTTTTTTTCAGTCCAGAGAAAAAAAATACGAGTATTTCACGTTAAGAAATCACGTGTCACACGAACTAATTTTAGAGATGAGTTGTCAATTTTTGAGATCTACGTACATAACAGTCGCGTCATTTAAGCCAAACGAAACCACAATGGATCCATTAATGTATTGTACAAAGATATATGTGTATATATAAGATGATAAATGTTTTGTTTTGGAATATCAAGCCAACCCCCTAATTAATTTACTCTATTCTCTTTCCATTTAATGCATAGATTACTTTTTCAAGATGGTGATTACATCTTCATCTTCAAGACAATGACCCAAACCAACATTTTGTGGTTGATGTTTGACAGAAGTACCAAATACCAAAGCGTTTCTGAAATCATCCACCAAAGATTTGTGGATAGAGTTACAGAAATCTTCAACAGTACATCTTTCACTTCTTAACACAACAGGTTCACTAAAATCTGGTAGTTTACCCTTTGGCTTGGTGTAGACTCTGACCAAGTTCAATTTTTCCCACATCATTTCTAACAAATCATCCAAATTCCAACCATTACCAGATGAAATTGGAATTGCACTTGGAATTTTGTACATCAAGTCCAATTCTTCAACGGAGAATGAATCGATCTTATTCAAAACATAAACGGCAGGTATATATTTTCTATTCTTTGCTTCAATAGTATCGATTAAATCATCCACAGTGGCATCGCATCTAAAAGCAATATTGGCCGAGTTAATTTTATATTCAGACATAACTGCTCTAATTTCGTCACTATCCAAATGAGTTAAAGGAACGGTGTTTGTAATATTAACACCACCTCTTTCTTTCTTTGTGATAACAATATTTGGTGGTTCTTTATTAAGTCTTATACCCATACCTTCCAATTCATGTTCAATAATCTTCTTGTGATGCATAGGCTTGTTCACATCTAAAACGATAAAGATCAAATTAACCGATCTAGCAACCGCAATAACTTGCTTACCTCTACCCTTACCATCTTTGGCACCTTCAATGATACCTGGCAAATCCAACATTTGAATCTTTGCACCCTTATACTTGATGACACCTGGAACAGTGGTTAAGGTTGTAAATTCATAAGCTGCAGCTTCAGAATGAGTACCGGTCAACTTTGATAATAATGTAGATTTACCAACAGACGGAAAACCAACAAACCCGATGGTGGCCACACCGGTTCTTGCAACATCGAAACCGATACCGGCACCACCACCACCAGAACCACCATCGGTTAATAACTCTCTTCTTAACTTTGCTAATTTTGCCTTCAACTGACCCAAATGAAAGGAGGTGGCCTTGTTCTTTTGGGTCTTGGCCATCTCATCTTCAATGGCCTTGATCTTCTCAACAGTAGTCATATTGTTTCTTTAGTTCTTAAAGTATAATACAAATGCTTCTCTTTAACTCCAAAATTTTTTTTGATGCCCCAAATCGAATCTAGCGAGCAGTGAAAAGTCGTGCGCACTTACAAATAAAAAAAAATTTCACGCCATGCGAATAGTGAGAGATGTGAAAGTTTGCAAAATCAAAAAAAAGTATCTTATAAATATTACGGCCAATAATATTAAAACCAATTTCAATCGAAAATGGCTAAGAAGACTAAAGGTGGTAAATCCGGAGGTGACTTTTGGGATGAAGAAGAATTCGCCCAAGACACCCCTCAAGCTGAAGAATTTGGCGTTTCTAGTGAACCTGCCACAGAAGACGCTTCTGAAAGCCAAAGCCCTATCGAAGCCTCTGCTGATGATGTCGCCGGAGATTTCTTAAGTTCCATCCGTAAATCCAAGAAGAATAAGGAAGAAAAGGAAAGTGAAGAGAAGAGCAAGTCAAAGGATGCGCCAAAGGTTTTGTCTAAAAAAGAAAAGGAAAAATTGAAAAAAGAAGCAGAAAAGCAAAAGAAGAAGGAACAAGCCGCTTTGAAGAAAGCTCAACAAGCCGACAAGAAAGAGGCTATTAAGGAAGCTAACAAACAAAATGCTGCCGCTGCTGCTGCCACTTCTGCTTCTCAAACCCCAGAACCAGAATCGTCTGGAGATAAAGAAGCCGCACCTGCTAAGGCTGCACCAGCCAAGGCCAAGAAGGGTAAGAAGGTCCCTGCCGGTATTGCTGCATTGAAACGTCAACTTGAATTGAACAAGCAGTTAGAAGAAGAACAACGTCGTTTAGAAGAAGAAGAAGAAGCACTTCGTTTGGCTGAAGAGCAGAAGGCAGCTGATGAAGAAGCTAGCAAAGAAGCAGCTAGAGCAGCTAAGAAGGAAAAAGAAAAGCAAAAGAAGGAACAATTGAAGGCCGAAGGTAAGTATATGACCAAGAAGCAAAAAGAACAATTGAAGTTGCAAGAGCGTCGTCGAGAACAATTACTTCAATCGGGTGTCATCGTTGCTGGTTTACAAAATAAAGACCAAACTTCGGAAGCTCCAAAGGCCAAGAAGGTCGTTTACACTAAGGGTAAGTCCAACAAGCCAAAAACTTTCATTCAAAGAAACAACAAGCCTGCTGTTGAAGAAAAGAAGGAAGACAAACAAGATGAGGAAGAAGCCTTAGAAGACGATTGGGAAAAGTTAGCTGCTGATGATGAGCCAGTTGTTGATGACTGGGAAGCTGTCATGGACGAAGAAGAGGTCTCTAACGATGCTAAATCTAATGCTGCTGCCGAAGAAGCTGAACGTAAGGCTAAGGAAGAAGCCCAACTCAAGGCTGAGGCTGAGAAGGAAGCCGCCGCCGCCGCCGCCGTTGCAGCTAAGCAAGAAGCTGACCGCAAAGCTAAGGAACAAGCCGCCCTTAAGGCTAAAGAAGAAGCCAAAAAGAAGGAATTGGAAAAGAGAAATGCTGAACCATCAGAAAAGGACTTGCGTTCTCCAATTTGTTGTATTTTAGGTCATGTCGATACTGGTAAGACTAAATTATTGGATAAAATTCGTCAAACTAATGTTCAAGGTGGTGAAGCTGGTGGTATTACTCAACAGATTGGTGCCACTTATTTCCCTGTTGAATCGATCAAACAAAAGACCGCTGTTATGGCAAAGCATGAAAAGCAGCTTTTCGAAGTTCCAGGTTTATTGATCATTGATACTCCAGGTCACGAGTCGTTTACCAACTTGAGATCTCGTGGTTCTTCTTTATGTAACATTGCTATCTTGGTTATTGACATTATGCACGGTTTGGAACAACAAACCATCGAATCCATCAGATTGTTGAGAGACAGAAAGGCTCCTTTCATTGTCGCCTTAAACAAAATTGATAGATTATATGACTGGGAATCCACTCCAAACAACTCTTTCAGAGATTCTTTTGCCGCTCAAACCAAATCCGTTCAAGCTGAATTCCACAATAGATTTGAACAAATCCAAGTTGCTTTGGCTGAACAAGGTTTAAACTCCGAATTGTATTTCCAAAATAAGAATATGTCCAAATACGTTTCGATTGTTCCAACCTCTGCTGTGACCGGTGAAGGTGTTCCAGATTTGTTATGGTTATTATTAGAATTGACTCAAAAGAGAATGTCTAAGCAATTGATGTACTTGTCCAAGGTTGAAGCGACCATCTTGGAAGTTAAGGTTGTCGAAGGTTTCGGTTACACCATTGATGTTGTCTTGTCCAACGGTATTTTAAGAGAAGGTGACAGAGTTGTGTTATGTGGTTTGAACGGTCCAATAGCGACTAATATCAGAGCCTTATTAACGCCGCCACCTTCTCGTGAATTGCGTATCAAATCTGAATACGTTCACCATAAGGAAGTTAAGGCTGCCTTGGGTGTTAAGATTGCTGCTAACGATTTGGAAAAGGCCGTTGCTGGTTCTAGATTAATCGTTGTTGGTGAAGATGACGATGAAGAAGAAATCATGGAAGAAGTCATGGATGACTTGACTGGTTTATTGGACTCTGTCGATACTTCCGGTAAGGGTGTTGTAGTCCAAGCTTCCACATTAGGTTCTTTGGAAGCTTTGTTAGATTTCTTGAAAGATATGAAGATCCCAGTTATGTCGATCGGTTTAGGTCCAGTTTACAAGAGAGATGTCATGAAGGCCACTACAATGTTAGAGAAGGCTCCAGAATTAGCTGTGATGTTATGTTTCGATGTCAAGGTTGACAAAGAAGCCGAACAATATGCAGAGGAACAAAAGATTAAGATTTTCAGCGCTGATATTATCTATCACTTGTTCGATGCATTTACTGCTTATCAAACCAAATTGCTTGAAATCCGTCGTAAAGAATTTATGGAATACGCAGTTTTGCCATGTGTCTTGAAGACTATTCAAATTATTAACAAGCGTAACCCAATGATTATTGGTGTCGATGTCATGGAAGGTGCCGTTAGAGTGGGTACTCCAATCTGTGCGGTGCGTCAAGATCCTGTTACCAAGCAACCAAACATTATGGTGTTGGGTAAGGTAGTTTCGTTGGAAGTCAACCATAAGGCGTCCGATATTGTCAAGAAGGGTCAAACCTCCGCTGGTGTGGCAATGAGATTGGAAAACCCATCCGCTGTACAACCAACCTGGGGTCGTCATGTTGATGAGACCGATAACTTGTATTCTTTGATCTCGCGTAGATCGATTGACACATTAAAGGATCCAGCATTCCGTGAAACTGTCTCAAGGGATGACTGGCTTTTAATTAAGAAGTTGAAGCCTGTATTCGATATTAAATAAATGACTCAAAAATTGTTTGCATGACCTTTATCTACAGCTTACCAAAATGAAACAATCTATATCTATTAAAGTAATGAAATGATTATATTAGTATTTTTTTTTTATTTTTTATGCCTAGTAGAGTTTAATTCGATTCCATATTTTCTAATGAAGTCGTGTCGCGGCTGAAAAATGCACCAATAAAATTTGATAAAAAAATTATCAAAAAGTCTACCTAATATCAATATAGATACATTTAAGTCTCTTGTATACTTCCCCACACATAAAATGCAAGACTTACCACCTATTGGAGGCTATGAACCTGTCCAATGGAAAAGAAATGTCCCATCTAGAGGTTTTAGACCTACAGTATACTTTTGGGGTATCACTGGCTTGATGGCCTTTGGTTTCTACAGATATTACCAAGGTGTTGAAGAACAACGTGAGTTGAGCAGAGAAAAGCAATGGGCTCGTTTCTACTTAGAACCTTTGCTTGTCGCAGAAGAAGACAGAAACTTGGCTAGAAGATATTTCTCTGAAAAAGCCAGACAAGATCTTGTTAGAGAATCCATGAAGCCAGAGGATGCTGCCAAGTTTGACGAAGAAGTGTATAATGACAAGTCCAAGTTCCGTTTCCCCAAGTATACTGCTGGTGTTGCTCCATCTGAACATTGATTTTTAATCACACCTCTTGTATTAGCATAAGATCACTTAGATCTTGTTTTATAGTAAATGATAAACTTATTTGTACGAATTCAAAGTTCATGTAGTTGGTGAAAAGTACAGGAAAGCGATCAAATGTACCTAAATTTTCGAAACTAAAAATAATAATTGGTATCTAAAGACCGTATAAATTGCAAATCAAATTGGTTCGGTGCGAAATTATGATTCATTTTTGATAGCAAAATTTCGTGAATTCGGTATTTTAAATAACCAAAGCATACAGGAAATAGAAAACTAGAGCTCTCCAGGATGACATTAAAAATTAGTACCCCAGAGCAAGCAAAAGAACTCCTTGCCTCATACGATTACTTCTTGTTCGACTGTGATGGTGTTTTGTGGTTAGGTGACCATTTGTTACCTCAAATCCCCGAAACTCTTTCAATGTTAAAAGAGCAAGAAAAACAATTGATCTTCGTCACCAACAACTCAACCAAATCAAGAGATGATTATGTTTCTAAATTTGAGAAGTTAGGTATTCCTGGTATCTCGAAGCAAGATGTTTTCGGACTGTCTTATGCAACAGCAGTTTACATTGAGAAAATCTTGCAACTACCAAAGAACAAGAAAGTTTGGGTCTTGGGTGAAGGTGGGATCGAGAGAGAATTGCACGAACGTGGTTACACTACAGTCGGAGGAACAGACCCAGAATTGGTGAAAGATGGAACGGAATTCGATACTAACCACCCACATTTGCTGGAATTAGACAAAGATGTGGGTGCAGTTGTAGTTGGTTTGTGTTTCAACATCAACTACCTTAAATATGGTATCACCTTACAATACTTGCTCAACAAGAATATACCTTTCATTGCAACCAATATCGACTCGACTTTCCCATCAAAGGGTAAATTACTTGTTGGTGCTGGTTCCATGATCAAAACAATGGAATTCGCGAGTGGACGTACACCAGATGCTGTTTGTGGTAAACCAAATCAAGATATGTTAAATGCAATCAAGGCAGACAATCCAAAGTTGGCCGCAAATACGAAAAGAGGGCTTATGGTGGGTGATCGTCTCAATACGGACATGAAGTTCGGACGTGAAGGTGGTTTAGACACACTCTTGGTTTTGACAGGGATTGAGACAGAAGAAGCGGCCTTGAAAGATGGCAATCCTACTTACTATGCGGAAAAGTTGAGCATTTTGTACGAATTAACTAAACAATAGGAGGTTTCTTTGTTCCTGACTTTATTTAGGCGAAAATATTTGTTTTATAACCTTGTTTTGCATATCAACGAGTATCCACATAATATAATTTTTGTGTTATTCGTATTCCCGTTTTTGGTTTGTGTTCATTTTTTTTTGCTAGAGATATTTAGAATAAATTAGACTTACGCATTTAGGATATTGCAATATGACGTATGACCTGTATATGAAAAGTCAGATCTAGACCAGCATTAAACATTGGTGAAACAATACTTTTATTGAAATTGAAACAGCATCGCGACGCTTTCTACCTTTGAGTGTGGGGGTGGTACTAGTATTTTACATTCTGTAGAAAATTACGTGTGTTTGCTTGCATCTGTCAATAACGGTATTGCATGTTCGCTTCTGTTTTCTCCTTTTTTTTTAGCTTGCTTGTCTACATTTCGATACGCAAGGGCTTCGCGAACTATTGCATCATGGCATCTTCTCGTTACTCTACCAATTGTATGTCACATTAGTTCTGTAACCCATACAAGTTTTTTTATAGAGGCACTTCGGAGCTGAAAAAAAAAAAAGAAAAGAGTCTTACAAAAGAAAAATAGTCAAAGAAAAAAAAAACATTACAGAGCACTTAATCCCTACTTTTTTGAAACGTACGTCTGTGTTTTGAATATTTATTTTCACATCATTAAAACACAAGGATATTCTGTTCTTTTTATAATATTTACCAATTCCAAATCTAGTGTATTCATCTCGTTTGTTGATACCTTATAATCCATTAATACATAGAAGCTTATCGGTGTCCACATATAATAATAATACACCACAACCATGTCCGACGAGAAAAAACAAAATTTGCAAGATACTGGCCTCGTTGAATGGAGCGTCTTTTCCGAATTGGTGGCAATGGATGAGGATGAAGAAGGATTTTCCAAATCTTTGTTTCAAACATTTGTAGATCAAGTGTTGGAAACTTTCACTGAAATTGACCAGAACTTAAAGCAGAAGAATTTAGAAAAATTATCGGCATTGGGTCACTATTTGAAGGGTTCTGCCGCTGCATTGGGTTTGACCCAGATTTCTGCACAGTGTGAAAGAATTCAGAACTATGGAAATAAGTTGAACTTTGATAATTTTAGTATAGAGAGGAAGCTTTTAGAGAATGAAGAAGAAGAGGTAGAGTCAATTCCAAAAGATGGTATTTCCAAAGAAATTGAAATACCAGATGATAGTTTGGATGATTACTGGATTATATTGATTCATGACGCTTTGGAAAAAGCTAGGTACGGGTTCGCCAAATCAAGGGCTGCCTTGAATGAATACTTTGATGATGGGTTGTGATAAACAACACTATAGTCATTTCCAAGTCAAAAGGTTGATTTAGCATGATTCACTTATAACAGCACTTTAATATTTCGGATGATAATTAAATTCTAATCGATTTACCCTCGCTCGCTTGTCATTCATACCTAATTGAATGATTTCTCCCATATTTCATGAATTTTCTTGTCATAGAGTATCACTTTACCTAATCTGAGTGGCTGTACTCATTCCAAACATTCAAACTTTTCACTTTAAAAGATTGTGTCTTATGTCCTATTTCATTTTTCTTATTTGTATTTTATTTATGAACTATAAAATTTATCTATGTAATTAAGTTTGTAAAGTTGAGTTGAGTATCTAGTCAAATTTCAAGTATCAAAAGCTGTAAATGTATTATATTGGTTTTCTTTTTAAAGCACAGAAATTCAAATATTCTACTTTATATGGAACGAGCCATCTCAAAGCGTGGGGTACGTACAACAATCTTCCAATACCGGTATGGTTGCCATTAGGGTCAATTATTTTGTTGCAACCCAAAACATCCCATTTTTCATCAACTAATTGTCCGTTCGAAATCAATTGTGGTTCATTACTGTTCTGAGAGACTTCATCATTATCGATATAATAGTCGCAATCAGCAAATTCGATAACCTTATCCTGTTCGAACTGATTTAAGTTGTTCATATTTTGTGGAATGTATGACGTGACATCCTTCAACAGTTTAAAATCTTCACTGAAATCACCAGGTAATAATCCATCGAAGCCACTTTTAACAAATCTCAATCTGTACTTATCTGGTAAGAAAAATGAGGTTGGAAAATGATACCATTCCTTACCGATACATACATTTACAAGTCTGTCTTCTTGTGGAACAGGTTGAGCATTAATGATTTCAAAAGTTTTTAAAGGTGCAGCGTAGTTTTCGACTAAATTGATAATTCTAAGGATAGAAATCCCAAACGTTACAAATGCAAACGCAATGTATAGTAACTTACTCACTTTGCGAG
Organism: Kodamaea alishanica (nom. inval.); assembly: GCA_030563745.1. Classification (NCBI taxonomy): domain Eukaryota; kingdom Fungi; phylum Ascomycota; class Pichiomycetes; order Serinales; family Debaryomycetaceae; genus Kodamaea; species Kodamaea alishanica (nom. inval.). Next base: position 87,202 of record JAJMJX010000028.1, read on the forward strand.
TTTTCTTAGGAAATACATTTCTTGTAAATGTATATGCTTTGCTTATTACCAAAGCTGCGTTCAAGCAGATGAATGGATAAATTGGATACAAAAACCTTTCCTCTTTATGTGGTTGTTTGAAGAAAATAACAGACCATATCAACATAGGTAAAGAAACATTAAATCCAATCTTTTTTTGATATAAAATTGGAACAAGCAAAATTCCCAAGTAGCCTATGATGGCTATGAAGTTGAAATTAAGTAGCAAATTTAAGATGTAATAACTGAATGGCTCGATACCAAAAATTTCAGGACCTTCTCCTTCACCACCAAAAACGTTATACAAGACAATATTCAAGGGCACTAGAACACGTTTCGAATAGAAATAGGAGTCAATGGTTACAATAATCGTTAAAATGGAAGAAAGTCCGAAAACACACCCAGCTATAATACGGAGAAAGTTCTTGCTGAACAATGAATACAATCCAAATGGTAAACCTAGCGCCAAAGCGAATGGCCATCCTATAATGCCACCAGTTAAAAACCAAACGATCGCATAAATAGAATGTCTATAACTTTTGAAACTTTTAATGATACTCGAAATCGCAAACAAGGTACACTGCATTGCAAATGAAGAAGGTAACAATGCAACGCTCGCATGCGACATACCTGGTGCTACCGAACTGAAGAATAAGAACCAGTTGGCAATGCTTGGTGTCAATTGGGTGTACAACGTCTTATACAAGTTGAGTTCTGCCCAACATGTGAACATGCACAAGGCGATTATTCGAATGATGTAAAACTGATAATATGAGTAATTATCTGTTAGGAATTGAATTGGGTAACCTATCAAATAGTAAGGCACTAAATAGGCGTATGATCTAATCGCATATTCTGGTGAGTATTCCCAAGTTTGCTTTCCGAATTTTCTTAATAATAAATTTAATGGATCCCAGTAATTAAATGTTTCGTCACAGTCTGCAATTATCATATATAAGGCACAATAAAGTCTCATTACAATATTGAGGGCAACCACACCCGAATCCAAAATGGATCCCGGATCCTTTTTCGAGGTCAACCTTCCTTTCGGCATATTACGACCCATTGTAAAAGAATTTTGCAACGTATACGTTTTGTTCGTTTATTGATTTTTTTTTACTTTTGAAATATTTGAAAATATAAAATAATCTATATAGTACTTGTAACAAAAAAAATATGCAAATCAATCCACCACAATTCCACCGAGGTTCATGGAAATCTTAGAGTTTTTTACATAACTTGGTAAGTTATGTAGAAATAACCTTGAAAACTCTAATAAATCATGATTTGGAATAAAAGATTCTTCAAAGCTTATGACAGAATTGATTGAGTAAATGTTTATAATAAATTGACGCTTGAGCTCGGATATCAAATAATTAAAAAAGTTCAAATTGGCTTTGTTAGAGTCAATGATGGGGCTATTTGAATTCATTGGACAAAGCTTTTTGAAATCGTGATTGTAATTATTCAAAGAATCAAACTGGGCCATTTTCTTGAAAGTGATTCTGAAGGAATCGCATTCGAGACATTTGCAAGTATTTAAATTATCAAAGAAATTCACGTACCACGTCTTGAAGAAATCCGGAATTATTAATTGATTTAAGTAAGGCAATTTAGATAAGTTTTTTACCAAATTTTCCATGACGAATGATTGATTATTGTTAAAGCAATCATTAATATTGAGATAAAGAATCTCAACATGTGATACTACTTTAAAGAAACTTGGATTTCGCAACAACTTATTAAACTGTGACAAATTTTGTATGGAATTATTTGACTTGTAGTTCATTAAAATAAATTCATTTAGTTGTGGATCTGAAATAGAATCGCTCATATCATTAAAGAACTCATTTATACAATTACATTCATGATGGATACAATTTGTTTTGATCTCTAACTTTCGAGCGTAATTTATGTTGATTAATTTATCAAGTTGATTGAATGTAATCTTGGATCTTTTCTTGAAAGAATGAGATGAAGTTATAGAAAGTTTCTTCAAATTCAAAGAAAGCTTGGACTCATGGAAATGATTTAAAAACAAAGTGGTTGAAGTGGGAGTGCTGAGATATAATTCTTCAATAATCAGTAATGTTTTCAGTATATTGTATATCGATCTATGAGAAGGCAATTGAAGAAAATAGTCACTTTCAATGAGCAAATTCAATTTGCGGAGATTGTTATTAAATGGCATTTCAATTAACTCGTCAAACTGCAAAATCATCCAGTTATACAAGTTATTTATCTTGAAATTAACCAACGACAGCTCTTCATCTTGTAAGTAATAGGAAGAGTTCTCATAAATATACTGAGTAAAGGATTTAAACTGCCTTAAATTCTTTATGTCATAATTATACAAGGCAAGTTTATGGTTTGGTAATGAATCCCATAACTTGTAAATTTTCTTATATAAAGCAAAGTATTCGTGGATTACCAAATTTGATTGTGATTGAATATTAATGGTGAATAAAAATTGGAAATTATAAGCGCTTAAGGATTTACAAAACTGTGGTAACTTCGAAATCAAAAGTGTTGAACCAATATTTCTGCACAAAGGCTGATTTTCATCCACTATATTAATGTCTCTGTAAAGTAACCTATTGACTTCCTGGTTAAAATATTTGTTTGTTTTTGACAAGGCGACTTTGTCATTCTGCTGCAAATATTGTATCACTAATTGGTGTACTTCTCGCGGTAACGTGGAAATCTGGGGTAGCATATTTAAGGGTTTAGTACTCTAAATTTGGTATTCATAAGAAATGTGATATTCTTTTATGTATTATATTTAGCCTTTATCGGATCCATAGAGACTATATATTTAATTTTAATTTACATAATAGATATTGCTGTGTAAGGAGGTTTAATGTTCTTGGAGTTGTTGGGAAAAACTTTTGTTTACCCATAACACAAACCACAACTTGTGGCTTCTAGAATTTCTTTTCGAATTTTTTTTTCCCTTACCCCACATAGGTTTCATTTAGCGATGCCTTTTGAGTAGTTGGAAGCGAGAGAAATTACAAGTTGTTCAGTTTGTACTTTGAGTATGCCGTTTGTCTTTGATTTTTGTTTCTTGTTAAATTCAAATTCTATATATAACTAATAATTTAATTCATCCACGAGTCCCAACTGGCATTGCTTAAAAATCTAGTTGCATTGATTGTATCTATCACTGGGAACGCGCCAGTTTTACTCAAGGCCACTTTTCGCAATCTGGGAAATAATTTACCTTTTAATAAATTTTGATCGATTAATGTGACAAATATATTTTCAATAATAAAATCATCAATATTATTATTGTAATTATGTATAAAATTTAACTTTGAATCTCCTAAAGATAACCTTAATGCAACATTTATCGAATCATAATCCAAATTAGATGGCTGGCCCATTATAAGCCATATCTTTCTGATTAAATTACGTAAAATGATTATTTTACTCTTATTTGTCAATGCCAATAGTAAACTTTCATCTTTTAAATATTGATAATTATCTGTAATGACATTATTAAATTGTTGAAAATTACCTGATTTTATACTCGTTGTTAAATTTACATATAATTGGAAAAAAGATGGTGATTGATGTCCTTGATAATAAACTTGAGCTAGATAATTGAAATTTGGTTGTTTCCCAATAATAATACCTATAGGTATCAAATACTTTAAAATTTTATTAACATTATTAATTGAGTTTTTAGGACAATTGATTAAACACCATGATAAATGTTGGAAACTATCAATTAATTGATCTTTAATAAAATAAAATTTTGCCAAATAATATCTATATTGCATCTGTTCATCCAATCGAAATGATTTAAAATTTAAATTGGCATTGTTCATGTTGGAAAAGATATTACGGCATAATAAAGGATTGCCTAATTTAAAATAAACTGAACATAATTTATTACTTATGAATATGATAATCATCTTTTTAATCTGGTTTATATCATTAATTTGAGAACGAATATTATTGAAAATTTTCAACAATACTGATGCTAAATATGTTAACCTTGGTTTAACACGATTTTCTTTATAATACAATTGGTAATCAAGGTTTACCAGTAAAGGCAAGATCATATTAATTGTATCCTTAACCAAGTAACTAAGTAAATAACCTCTTGAATTATTATTAAATGCAATGGATAAATCATTAAGATAAGTAGTGAATAGATCAAATGATTCCAAATTCGACCAAGGGTTTAATTGATTTGAAAATTTGATGAAGCTGTGAAGTAATTCATTGAACGCTAACCATTCATTATCGAATATTTCATAACTATCAATATCTAAATTCTGGATAACTTGGTTGATATTGTTTAATCGCACAATGTACAGGTTTTGATTTGGGTCCAAACTTAATAGCTTGGTTAGTTGTATTATCTTTTCTTGTTCATTCTTTATTCTTGTGCTCTGAATGATATCATTTAAATACTGATTAACAACTTCCATATCATATGGTTTATGATCGGTTTTTTAATTTTTCACCTAAATTATTATGTTCGCACCAAATCGTTCATTGAAGAGATTGTCAAAATGAAAAAAGAATTATTCAGTATCGCGGATTAACATTCAAATTTAACTTTAATTTGAAAAGTTCTTGATCCTCATACGCGAGATATACTGATCTATTCCCGTAGATGGCTTCGATATCGAGTACGAAGAGAGTGCCATCTTCTCGCAATGGTTCTTCTTTACCAAAAAAGAAAACCTCATCTGATAATTTTATAAATTTAAAACTTGATGTCAGATTACTTCCTCCAAATTTAAGAGATCAAGATTTTTTTAATCAATTATCATCTTATTGGGTCAAAGGTTTTGAATCAACTTATTATGTTCAAGGAAAGTATCCAGAAAACAATTATGAATCACCTATATATTCACGAGCATACTTGTACTTTAAAAATGAAAGTCTTTTAAATGAGTTCATATTGAATTTAAAAGGTAAATCATTTCAAGAATTGGACACTAGTGATAATTTAATACCTGTCATTGAAAAATCCCTGTATAATAAAATGCCAAATGAAGAGAAAGCTAAAAAACAACAAAAAGTTGGATCAAATTTGAATAATAATTTATATTTCAAAAAATTTTTAAAATTCATTGAAAATTCGGGTGGAGATTTCAATTTATTAAAAATAGAAAAAGAAGAAAAGAGAAAAGTTAATAGAGAAAATAAGAAGAAAAAGAAAGAATCGAATGAAAAATCTTTAAAATCAAATCCAGAGCTAGAATCAACTAAGAAGTCTAAAAAGGTTTCTAAAACAAAATCTAAAACTGAAAAATCCAATGGAAAAAAGCTGGTTATAAAACCAGTTAAATCCAAAAAAGAGCTTGGTGAAACTGATGTGAAAGATGCGAAACAAAAGGATAAAAAACCAAAATCTGTTCAACCTGGTGAAGCAAAGTCAAAGAAACAAAAAGGTAGTACTGATAAGCCTTTAAATGAAAAGAAGAAAGAAAATGTAAAAATAAATAAAGTGGCTAAAGTTTTAAAGAAGCCCGAATCAAAAGAAGACTCAACCCCCAAATCTTTGAATAATGAAGCTAATTCAAAGGACAAAAGAAAAAGAAAAAAGGAAAAGCCAAAGCAAGGTAGCTCTGATATAAATGCTAAAAAATCCACTGAAGGCACTATCAGAGTTGATTCTAAGCCATTGACCAAGCCAATTTCAAAGCAAAAACTGCTCGTAGAAGAATGATTTTGCATAATTAAGTATATCAAGAAAAAAGAATTATTATTGGCAGCATTGAGATCTTTTCTTATAAAAGTCATGAAATTTTCAGTGAGCAAATACAACATGAATAGCTCTGTTGTGCGCTTTCCATAGAAATTCCACTCACCGCTAAGTTTTTTCTGGGACCGAGAGCCCAGAATACAAGAGCAACGAAAGAACAGCGGTTGGTTCTCCACCATTACTAGTTCTATTTCTTTATTGAGATTTCAATATGAAAGTTTATGTATAGAAAATTATTAATTAAATATTTTAAAGTTTATTGTAAAGTTTCGTAGTTTACTATTTTGCAGTCAAATTTTAGACAAAAAATTACAAAATTTTAAAAAATGTGAGAGTTGTATTTTGCTTTGTATCTTGGTGAATATTGAGATAATGTGTAATACTCATAGGACTGTCTTATGATGAATGTGTTTTACAATGTAAGAGTTGTTTTGTATATGACTTCCCTATAGTTGCTTATCTTTTCATGAAAGAGTACTGATATAAAGGCAATACATTAAAGTAATATATAAGTTAGCGGTTTTAGCTCAGTTGGGAGAGCGTCAGACTGAAGAGATTCAGTCACAGTTAATCTGAAGGTCCTGTGTTCGATCCACAGAAATCGCATTTATTTTTTCTTGATATTAAAGGTACTAGTCGCGTGATAAACAGTATGGATATCACGAGATTTTCTTGAAACGTAATTTTTTTTATAAACAAATCAACTAGATAACTATTGATCAAAACTTTTATGCCATGCAGAATCACGAAGGTGCTGATAAACTCCGAAGTGAGAAATTAGATGAACTTTTTCAACTAGTACATGATCCTTTATTTGAGAAACTTGAGAATAAATATAATGTTGATTCAAGTATTCTACTGGCTCATACTGAGAGTCCCAATGAATTAAAGAAACTAATTGATTCAAAATTGGGTATTAAATTAGAAGATATGATAGTTAATGCAGTTGAAATTGCCTTTTCAAATAAGAGAAAATCAGATTCAAATAATTTAGGTCCATCAAAGAAACTTAAAGATCAAAATAATAAACCAATTTTAAGGTTCAATAATCTGAAACCTACCAAACCTTCAGTTATATCTTCAATAAAATCACAACAACAAGTATCAGAAGAAGAAATAGATGAGTTTTTAAAGAAAGATATTAGTGAATTAGAAATCATATCAATGCCTGAACATTATCCAACCAAACCACATACTGTTTCTTCATTAGCAGAATTATATTATTTAACACAAACTTTACCACTTATAAAGTTATTACCAGCAAGTCATAAAGCACTTATGACTGATAATTTTGAATTAGCCTTATTAGAAGGAAAAATAGCTGTATTATATTCACGTATTGAAGAATTAAAAAGGCAAGGTAAATGGTCTTTAAGACAACCACAAAGATTTTATGATCCATATATTTATGCTAAAAAGACTAAAAAATTCACATTTTATTGGGATAATTTATTAGATGAAGCAAAATGGATGTCGATTGATTTTAAAGAATCTCTTAAATTTAAAAAATCTTGTTGTGTTATAATATCTCAAGCCATAAAACATTATTGGATTTATGGTAAGATTGTATGTATAAAGAGAAAACCAATAATTGAATTAACTGAAGAACAAATCAAATTAGCTAATGAACCAATTGATGTAAAAATTCAACAAGATGAACAATTGGATATACCAAAAGAAGATGAAATTATTGATCAAGAATCTATTGAAATTGATGAACCAATTTCTTTAGATACAAAATTATTATTTAAAAAATCAAATGTTGAAATTAATGATGATCAATTAATTACAAATCCTTTAGATTTAATATCAACTGTACCAACTAAACAAGAATCAGAATTAATTAAACTAAATAAAATTAATTCTGAAATTAATCCATTTAAATTACATGTTGATATAAATGATTTAAAGAAAATCGACCAATCAATTATTAAGAATTTACCTAAATTTAGTCCATTTGATAATGATTTTATTCAAGGAGATACTTTAACAACACCTGCTTTGAAATCTACAGATGATTCTATGATTCCTATATCTCGTTTATTACATCCTTTTGAAGATGATGATGATTGGTATAAAATTGTATTAAAAGATTCATTTCAAAAATCTAAAAATTCCAAAAAATCAGGACCTCCTGAATATCAAAAAGGACTTTTTGGATTTCAATCTCGTAGAAGGTTTAGTTATTTAAAACCTCCAAAACCTCCTTTAATTAAAAATATCGAATTTAGATCTCCAACAATTTGGCTTCCTCAAGATGATAAATATTTAATTCATTATGTTGCAGAATTCTCATTTAATTGGGATTTAATATCTGAACATTTACTGTCTTGTTCTTCAAGTCTTAAAAAATATAAATCAAATATTGAAAGAAGAACTCCATGGCAATGTTTTGAAAGATATATACAATTAAATGAAAAATTCCAATTTTCAGATATGAAAGGAGTTTATGCTTATCATGCTCAAAAATGGTTAGAACATGCTCATAAAGCTCAACTGACTACAAAGAGAAGAATTTCTCCATTAGGGGTAGGTACTGAATCAATTCAAAGAGGTCATAAAAGATTAAGATGGGCTTCACTTTTTGATGCTATGAGAAAATGTATGAAAAAGAGAGAAATTTCTCAAGCAAAAGCTAATAATAGAAAAACTGTTGAATCTTCTGGTAGTAATGGTTCAAATGGATCAACTAATTCAAATATTGGAAATCAAAATTCGCAAGTTATTAGTGTTAATAATTCAACTTCAAACACTACTACTATAAATACTAAACGTCCAACAGATCGTATCCCAACACCTGCTGAACTTTCAAAATTGAAATTTGAAAGAGATAAAACTATACAAGAAGCTTATATGAATCAACAGGCAACTAGAACTCGTATGATGGCTGCTGTTACACAACAACAGAAACAATTATCTTCAAATGGTACTAGTCGTACTCAACCTCAACAATTACAACCTAATCCAAGTTCTTTTGGTAGTGCTGGTGTTACTGGTTCCCAACCATCGGGTGTCGCTAATATCGCTGCTCAAAGAACTCCCCTTGGAGCTAATATGCAACCAAAATCGGCTTCAGGAAACCTTCCAGGACCTTCACTGACTCCTTTGGTACAAAATGATTCTGATAGAAGTGTTGGATCAAGACCTGCCTCTAACCCAACTCAATTAACTCCACAACCTGGACCCTTGTTGAATAAAAATATAGGTACTGGTGGTTCTAGCCAATATACACCAGAACAACTTCAACATTTATTGAAGCAAAGAAGATTATTACAGCAACGCCAGCAGCTTCTGCAAAATAATACACAGGTTCCTTTTGAAAAAAGTGATTCATCGTTAGGTATTGCCAACAAAATACCGAATCAAGCCGTCATGGCTTATAATCAACAATTACAACGTCTGGCAGGCCAACAGAAGATTGTACCCAACCAGCAGCTGTCGTTGGCTCAACAAGGTTTACAACAAAGATCAATCCAGCCACCATCTCAAAATCAACTGTCAAGTAATGTCCAAAGACAACAATCACCTACAATCCAACCAAGCGGTAATGCTCTTCCTCAAGTTGTACCCAAACCCCGTATTCAATTTGCACCTGCCCAAGTATCAGCCATTATTAATTCCATTCAACAAAAAAACCCTGGATTCACCAAAGAACAAGTTACAAAACTTGCAGCTCAATATTTGGCAAATCTTCAACAGCAGCAACAGAATAGATATAATCAACAACAAGCGGCTCAGAAAATTCAAGGTCAAGCGCCTGCGAATCGAATTGGACAACCGGTCCAACAGGGTGGTTCTGGTCAATTTAATAACAACAAAGCGGGTTCATTATCAGCACAGCAACTTCAGAAATCACCGGCCCAATTCCCACAAGCACAAAAAGTCACTGGCTTGACACCACAAGAAAGAAATCATCTTCAAATACTAAAGAATAAGGGTACACAACAGCAACCATCTCAGCCACTCCAGCAATCCCAACAGCTTCATCCGATGAGAGTTGGGGGATCACCGGTCGGTAGCTCGATGCCATTGGACATGAATAATCTTTCAAAGATGGAGTATGAACGCAAGAAGGCTTTAATGCAAAAACAACAACAAAATGCAAACCAGAAAATGTCTCCTTCTGGTTCAAGCTCATCATCGGGATCTGCTCCTGGAACTTAAAAATCATCATAGTTAACGTTAGAAATGAATAAAGCGACTAAGAATTGAATTTTATATGAGTGTAGTGTAGGATATATATAAGTAATATTAGGTAGCGTCAAATATCTAAGCGCGTAATTTATAAAATATAACCGTATTTTTGCATTCTTTTGAAATCAAAATTTAATTTAGTTAATTGACAAATCCTAAAGGGGATGCTGAATGAAACTTGCAACCCTTCGGATATCAGAGAAGCATTAAGTGTGACTCCCTTATTGCATTTAGTCCCCAGACAAGACATAGCGCCCTTAATATCATCAAGATCAATCATTGCAAGGCCCGACGATGATAATTTACGAGATTTATTTACTAAAGCACCTTTGAAGGCATTGAGAAATTCAATAAATACTGATCCTGAAAAGTTTAGGCAAATAGCGGATTCTATAATAAATGATTTTGAATCCTTTGAAACCGAAGAGCTAAATGATCTAAACTTCGAAACAAGAGGAATCAAAAAATCGAAAACCCTGGAACCCTCGAAATTACGTTTATCGCCATTGGAGAAACGTATTTTCCAGACTATGCATAGTATACAACCTTCATTAAAAACACCAACGAATGGTTTCACTGAAGAATATGATATATCAAGATTATCCGTTCGAAAGGATTATCGAGATCAGAACTCAATAAAATCACACAATGCAAAATATATTAGAAAGTATGCCAAGGAGTTAGATTCCTTGGGTAAAAAGGATTTTATATGTACTCACCCCAGAATACCTGTATCAGCTTCAAATAAGCGCTTGCGCGAGGAAGAGGATTCGACCGGTATCACCACTATTGCAAACGAACTGGAAGAAAATACTGCAAAACGAATCCAAAAACCAACATACTTTTCCGGAGAAGAGCTAATTACAAAATCATACTCAAATTTAGAGATTTTGATCAAAGAAATTAAGGATTCAGAAAATGAAGCAATCAATGAGAGTACTCATTGGACCACATATAATGACAAGAAGTTGCTTTCCAAACTGTCGTTGTTAAACTTACTAGACAACTTATTTAGAGTTGCAAATCATCCTATAATAGATACTATGGATGTCGAGTCCCTAAAGAAAATACCCGAGCTTTGTCAAAAGATTCTAATTGAAGGAAACCAATTAAATTGGGAGGAAATTTCAAATAGCCTCAACGTTGAGGAATCGGATGTTGACAGTACTATTCCATCTATAAAGCTAATTTTCGAACAGTATTCTTATTTTATTCTTGCATCCAAGATCATGATGTTGATTTTAAATGGTCGTAGTTTGGATAAGAGATTATTTTTAGAAGATCATTTGAGAAGTATAATTGATTTAGTTTCTAACATTTCTCAAGAAGTTATTCAATCCGTCTCTGGTAGACACACTGAATCATTGAAATTGATAAATTCGGTTAAACCGCTTTTCGCCGTACTCCTAGTCGAACTAGGCAATTTAATGGAATTAGTTTCTAATCACATTTCAAAGTTTACCCTTGACGAACAATTGCTTACGAAATTAGAATATTTATCAATACTGCTCATATTCGCTGAAGTTAATAGAAAAGACAAATCATCCCTTATAAGTCAAGCTTCCTTGGAAGGTTTGAAATCAACAGCATGTTCCGTAATCGTTCGAATATTCAGGAAAAATCCACAGCAACAGTACTTTCTTTTAAATGAAATATTGTCAAGTTTTGATAAACTTCCTGTTCAAAAAACGACGGCCAGGCAGTTTAAGCTAGCTAGAGGTGGAAATATTCAATTGATCACAAGCCTATTGGTGAGTTTGGTAGAGAGTTTTGATAACAGTAAATTAACGGAAATGGCAAAAGAGATCCAAAGCAATAATTCTGAGCCAAAAACTCTGTCGAACGTCACAAAATTAGAAAAATGGAATCCTCTATTTAAAGAAACTAAAGAGTTGATTAAGAGTTCGGCAAAGACTGCAAATGAAATTGCAATATTTTTCGTTTCAAAGCTTTCTAGCAGTTCGGATCAAAGACTGAAGAATTACATAGAGCTCTTAATCGAGGACCTATTGACCATGTTTATCTATCCAGAATATCCGGGTAGTGAATTGCTTCTAGTCTCATTCATGAAATCTTTCATATTAACAATTCAAAGTCAAACATGCTCGGCTCAAGTTGAAACATTATTGTTGGAAATTCTAGGAATAATCGGGGAAAAGATTCTTGATTTAAAGACTTCTTCTGAAGTGAACTTTAGGCTTTCAATCGGTCTTAGTGAAACCGATTGCATTTCATATCAGTCTTTTATTATGGACTCCATCGAATATTTACAACTTCAAATAAATAAGAATAATAATTTGGTTGGATCAATGAGATTTTTAAATTTGAGATTAATAACTAATACAATTATCATAGTTGAAGAAACTTTAGTGAAGAAGTCTGTGGAAAATTTAGAAAAAACTGACTTGAATGACGAAGAGCAAAGATTCGTGCAGATCCTTGAGTATTTGATTAGTATTTCTGCTGATGATTCGGTCAAGTCAAATCAAATTTTAAATACCGACAAGAATCAACTGTCTATAAAGTCGTACTCAAATATCCTATTAACACAAGAATTACCCGTGCTTTATGAGAGTTTTTTAAGCATGATTATCAATTCTCTTGAAAGTTCTAAAATCAAAACAAGAACTCGAGCTATCAAAATCCTATCGACATTAATTGAAAAACAACAGTCTTTACTTCTATCTCCTTATGTACAAGAATCAGTTTCGACCCGATTGAAAGATAGCTCACCTTTGGTAAGAGATGCGGTAATAGATTTAATCAGTAAATACCTTAATTCAAGACCTGAGGTAATTGAAAATTTCCATAAACAGATCTGCGAGTGCATGAACGATGAAAGCATTCAAGTTAGAAAGAGAGTGATTAAATTGTCTCGCGAGATGTATTTAAAAACAAATTCAACTCCAGTCAAAGTGAATATTGCAATTTCATTACTTGCTAGATTACAAGATGAGGATGAAACAGTCCAAATGCTCTCCAAGCTCTTCCTTTTGGAACTTTGGTTTGATTCCTTAATCAAGGAGGCATCAATCGAAAACCATGTGACTTCTTCTTTTGTAGCGGAAAGAGTTGATATAATGATGAATGTTGTTGATGGCAGTGAAAAGAACCTACAGAACTTTGAACAGCTTATTATAGAAAATGTGATTCATAGTAAGCTGAGCAATGTCAGGGATGCTTTGAAACTTATAATAGAAAAAGCTTTGGATTTCGTTACTGAGTATTCCGAGACAGAGTATGAGAAACAAGTAGAAAATGCAATGAGGTTGATTTCAATATTTACCAAGTGTGATGGTTCATTGATTACACAGGAACAATTAGTTTCATTACAGCCTTACCTAGTTGATGAGAAAAATACAGGAGAGAAGATATGCTTTTATAGTCTAGAGATTCTTCACCATGCATTGCCAACTATTAAATCATTGAGACCTGATTTTTTGGATAATGTTCAAGATTACTTGCTCAGGGGATTGACAAAGTTCAATCATAGAGAGCTTCGCGAAGCAATGCCTTGTGCTTGGAAGCTATGTGAGATGAAGAATAATACCGTCAAATTGGCTAATGCAACCATTTCATGTATGAAGCTTCTTATGCCGTACATAGATGCAAAAAGAAAACTGAAAATCGTTAAAAATGATCCCAAATTACAAAAGCTCCTTCATTTTCTCGGCTGCTTTGGCAAATACTGTAAATTTGACAAGCATAGGGACCTATTCATTAAAAGCTTTTCAGGATTTAAGGAAAAGGAATCTGAAGTGAGCGTGATGGTTAAATTTTTACTACATTTCTGTGACGTAAATACAGATGTCAAAACTAGATGCGTTGCTATAGTCAATTTGATCAATGTGTGCAGTACACATCCACAACTATTTTTATCAGAGCCTACAATAAAAATATTTGATAGGGAATTTGAAGGTCAAAACATGGCAATAATTCATAGTATGATTCAAGGAATAATGGATTTTTTGAAGAAAGTTGATCAGGAGGCACAACGAAAGAATATCTATTCAGATAGATCTTCTAGAAACACGAAATTGGATATTGCAGTTTTCCATGGAAATGATAAGAGTTCACGAAATGAAGGTATATGTGCTAGTCTTATTCAACGCTATTTGAAAAAAATTCTTAAATTATGTCTTTTTGATGCTGGTACTTTTTCATATACACCAATCAAGTTTTTAGCTTTGATTATTAAATTAGGATTTTCTAATCCTAAGCTTTGCATTCTGACAATCATTGCTTTAGAATCATCTACAAATAATGTTATAAAAAACATAGCCATTGAGCTACATAGAGAGATTTTTGAAAAGCATGAATCATTGGCAGGAAATAGCTATTTGGAAGGTATTGGATTAGCTCTGGAATATAGGACAAGAGTATCGGATAAGTTTTTTGAAGAAAATGATTATTTCGAACGTTTGTATTCTATTGTGAAGGCTAACTATACTTCCAAGAAGAAATTTGTACAATCCATATCTAAAGTTTTCGTTATTGATATCAATGACAAGGATTTGGCGGCTGTGAAGCATCAAAAGAATTTGGTTATATATTCCATACTTAACATCGCTTACACTAGATTTACATCGGCTGAAGAAGTGTTGATATTAATTAATAGCATCGATGAATTGATTGATACAGACGGTGTTGATTTGTTCGAGAATATGAAAGATAATGGAGTTGAGAAAGAAGAGGATTGTTCTGTGGATGAAATTGCTACGATGCAAATAGTATGTTCCAGTATTCTACTTAGGACTCATTTGATGACAAAATTTTATATTCAGAATAATCAGGTTGAAGAATTTCGCCCTAATAAAGTTGAGAGTGAGTTGAAACAAAGTATTAAAAATATCAATGATGTTGAATTTCATCTTGATTCAATTTTCCTTAACGACGGTTCTAACAATGAAGGAATTTTCACCAGATTTGCAATTTTGATGGAAGATTTCGTCTGAGTTATAAGACGCGTCAGATATCCGTTGATTTACAAACTCAATAGTAAGTATAAATATGGTTAGCAAATATTCAAAAATGTGCAAAGTGTAGTTTGGTCAAAATAAGCCCATTTCTTTGTAAAAAAATCATTCTGATGCTGCATAAATGAGTTACTAATGTTGATTCCGGAACGCAATTCTCTCATCATGAGTGCCTTCTGCAGCTCTTCTAAAATTTAAGGGAATTCGAAATTCCTTCTGCTTTGTATGAATTGGCATTTCACAGCCAAAAATCGAAATGGAGGAAATTTCCAGTTCTTTTTGCTCGGTCGATAAGGAGACACTTCTTTTCTTATAATGTCTCTTCAAGGTCTTTTTGGGCGAGGAGCTACCTATGAATTCATTTTCTAATCCAGTATCACTTTGCGACAGGTTTATCGATAACGAAAGTTGATCCTCAACTCCTAAATGTTCCTTTTTAGGAGAATTATGGCTAATTGTTTCCTGACTTTCACGCCTAGTCTCCTTGTACGTTGCTTTTAAAGTTTTCTCAATTCTGGGCCTTAATAGAGGATCCATTATTATGCAAAAGCCGTTATTTAAATTTAGTTTTATGGTTGGGCCGTATGCTCTTAAGCGTTCTTGTTTCCTTCTTTCTTTAAGAACGCTCATTGAAGCTGTGTATTCATCTGTCTCTGCATCCTCCAAAAAAGTCTCGAATTCTTTCATGTCATTTACTATTTTATCAAACCGTTTTTTCCAATTGTCATGCTTTTGATTCAATTTTTCAATTTCGAATTTCGTTAATCGATTTTTAAGTTCTAATTCTTCAAAATCATTTGGATTATTGATATGAGTTATAAGTGGAAGGTGTCGTATCCAATCATACTGATTAAGTAACTTATACTGAGAGTTTAAGTTATCGATCTCAGAAAGAATACGTAACCGATCTTCATTTGTCATCATTTTCTCATCCTTTTTCATTTTTTTATGAAATGATCCATAGATATCATCTGACAAAGGATCTTTTGTTATTGTCTTTTTAGAGTTAGTTCGTGAACCAGATTCTATTACGGTAAATTTGGATGGTTTTTTAACGAGCAGAGTGTCAGGTAATTCAACATCATCATGAAATTTATAAAATTGCTCATTGGGCTTGAGGTTTGACAGATGGACGTCTTTCTCGGGACATGATAATTTAATCGGATCATTTTTATGTAATAGTCCATTTATATTGTCAAAATTGAATACAACCAGTTTATTTTTTAAACTATCATCTTTCGAACGGAGCTTTCGTTTATATTCATCTTTTTTGGGAGAGTTGTTGAATGTTTGCATTCGTTCTTTATTACCTGAAGTATCTTCGCCAAGCCATGTGCCCTTATGAGGCCCAGTCATTGAAATTACATCATCAGATGTTTTCTTGATGCTTGTCATATCTATATATCATTGCAGCTAAAGACCGATATTGTTAAGAAAGTGTATCTAAAATCAATAGAAGAACCTGGGGGTCATGGAGTGGTGTCAAAGCTTTAATTATCGCATTGAAATTTCAACTGAAAAATGCCGCGACTAGTAATCCTGCCTGTATAGAAAACTATATTTCAATTCAACTTTTATACTTTCCTGAGAAAAGAATAACTGAACTATTATGAGTTATTATAGGGGAAAGGATAAATATGAAGCCAATAATGACTACGCACCTGTTCGCATTGAGGACTCTGGCTCAAAGCTCACTCCAAGAAAGCCTTCGAAGAAGATGCATATAAACATCAAATTCTTAGTTATCATGACTACTGTATGGCTCCTTGTTGTTAATTACTATGAAAGAATATATGTGAAAAATACAATCAAAAAATGTCAATGGGATCATTGGGAAGATTGGAAGAAATCTACTTCAGATCCACATAGAATAGCTCTTATTGCAGACCCACAAATCGTCGATAACTACTCATATGTGGGCATACAAGGTATGTTGACCCACTTCATAAAAACAATCACCGATAACTATGCACACAGAAATTATGAAATTCTTCAAAATTTGCTTGATCCAGATACCACCATTTTCTTGGGTGATTTATTTGATGGTGGAAGAGAATGGGAAGATGATGAATGGTTTGAAGAGTATAGAAGATTTAATAAGATGTTTAAACCTAGAGTCAATCGGAGACATTTAAACTCAATTCCTGGTAATCATGATATCGGATTTGAGCTGATTGAATATCTGAAAGTTAAAAGGTTTGCTTCGCACTTTGGAGATTTGAATAGTTACATAGAATTAGGAAATCATTCTATTATTTCATTGGATACTATATCATTATCACACCCTGACCCTATTATTCACAAAGAATCAAAAGAGTTTTTGGATACTATCAACCAGAAATTAAAGCCTGAGTTTCCTCGCATTTTACTCATGCATGTTCCATTGTATAGATTTAGTGATAAACAGACTTGTGGTCCCTTAAGAGAGTCAAAGAAACCATTTCCAATTCAAAGAGGCACACAATATCAGACCGTAATTGAACATCATATTTCACAAACTATACTTACTGAGTTACATCCCGAAATTGCGTTTGCCGGTGATGATCATGACTTTTGTGATATTACTCAAAGTTATAGTTACAATAATGAATTTAAAACAACAAGAGAAATCACAGTCAAATCTTTTGCCATGAATGGTGGAATTAATAAACCAGCAATCCAGCTTTTATCTTTAAATAATCCATATAATCCAAACCCAAGTTTTGAACCAAGAGAAACATTTCAAACCGAAATGTGTTTTATGCCTTTACCATACTGGCCTTTGAAAGTATACCTGATAACCTTACTTTTTTCAATCGCATACATAACCATGAAATATTTGTTTCCAAAGATATTCAATCGTTATATTCAGAAATTCAATTCTTTAATAAACCATGATACAGAGTTACCAAGATGGACATTAAACATTGTACATTATGAAGATATGGATAGGAAAAAGATGTTTTTTATTCACCTTGCACTTTGTTTTGTTATTCCGATTATAATGTTAAAAGTTTACTATTCAACTATATAAAATATTTTGAAGATAATATCTTATATTTTTTATTGTTTGAAGCTAAAAAATCTTTCTATATAACTTGGATTAAAATCTGCTCTTTTAGAAACATATTGTCTGATATTGGATGGCTTTAAATTAGACAAATGACCTTCAGAAACCAAAGAACCAATCAAATCTGTTTGTACTGTAAATAAATTACTGATTTCCTTTAATAACTGGAAGTTATCAGATAAATCGGGAATGTTCCATTCATCTATAATAGAATGATATCGAATGACATCTTTTGTGAGCACAATACCACCTGTAGAGTTAACAATGAACTTTTTATAATGCTCCAATAATTGATTAAGAAAATCCATACCTATTTTAATTAAGACATTATTAAGATTTGCATTGTTCAAATTTTCAGAAAGCTTTTCATATGATTCGATTAAAAAATCTGAAATCAATTCACAAGCTTCAGTATCATCTCCAATTGTATCACACAAGAAATCCTTTTTCTTTTGCTTTGATAATAAAAAAGAAATTCGAATTGAAAACATTTCTAAAGTTTCTTTCAAAATTATATTTAAACTTGTTTCACATCTTAATATATAATTATTTGTCAAGTTACTCATTCTATTTTTGATATTTGGAGAATTAATGGCACAAGGTATGATGATCTTTTTGATTGTTGAAGAGATCAAAAATAAAATCTCGGACAATAAAGTAAACACCTTCAAATATGAAAAATCAAATGGAATAATAGAATTTGCCTTTGCATTTTCTTGCTTAAATTGATCATATGAAGCTTCTAATCCACCACCAATGTATAATCTCCCAAAATCAAATAATATGATCTCCAATATTTCTAAAGAATATTCTGGTGCTTTATTGGGGGCTAATTCTAATAATCTCGCTATAGACTCAATTGCTGATTTTAGGATTGTTTCAACTTTTGAAATATTTAATTTCGAATATTCTTCATCTGGCTTTTCCAAATCAACTGAAATTCTATTTCCTGCCTTCTCAGAGATTTTATTTTTCATAAAAGTCTTGAATTGATTTAATCTCTTTCTTTCTGAAAAATGGAAACTAAATCTATCATTATTATGAGCTGTAGTTGGTTTTTGGTTATACTCAAAGTTATCTAAATTATCAACCTTAATATTTAAATGATTGTTAGAAATTGCCCTATCATTATAAGTGTTGAACTTGTGTACAATATCATATATTATATCTTCCAAATTCTTCTTTTCACGACTGAAATAAACATTGTCAGATGTATATTCTATGAATAAGTCATAATAAGATTGATCCAATATCATACTTAATTCATTATCTTTATCAAATTCATTAGTTGTAGCAAATTCTTTCACATCTTTAGTAAAATCTCCCACCAATGTATATAATGAATGTAATATTCTTACATGAGCTAAAGAACTCACAGAAAGTGAGTATTGTAACAATGTACTCACTTTATTTTGTATCATTTGGGCATAAACTCTTTGAATGAAAATTTTAAGTACGGGTACTGGATCTTTAAAAACTTGCTTAACTATTCTTGCTTGAGCTTTAATTGATACTTTCAATCTATTCAAAAGAGATTCACTAGGTATATCCTTTATAATTCCAACAAAATTTGGATCAGATAATTTTATCCATACGGCTTCATTATCTAATATAGAATTCTCTTCTTCTTCACCATAGTTATTTTTTTCGGCTTCAATTAATAAATCATTATTACTTACAAATGCTTGAACAACATTTGAACCACCATTAAATTCAAATAAAATATCGGCGATTTCTTTCATCAATTCAAATTGATTTTCTTCAGATGCAACTTCGAATTTATTCAATAAATTTCTTTCCATTAATTCACTATATTTCTCAATTAATGATAGACATTTAGTTGTCTTTGGTAAATCAGAAGATTCGATTTTTTTAGCTAAAGTAAGTAAATTATAAACTGTTTTAGCACATTTCACTTTATCTTCAAATTTCTTACTTATTCTTAAAGTTTCCAATGGTTCATATTTCTCTTTAACATAAAATCCATGATATGCTCTAATTAAAAATATGGTTTCCATAGATCTATCTCTTGAATTTGTAATTTTCTTTAATGAATTACCCAATGGATTTATTTTAACTGTAACATCCGATATCTTGGTATCAAGTAAATCAAATTTTTTTGTACTTTTATCTATTTTTGATGATAATTGTAATACATTTTCACTATGCTTTAATTCATAATTTTCAACCAATTTTTCAGAATGTTCTTGTTGCTTATTTGATTCCACTGTCAATTCTTTTAACTCTTTCAATGTCGACTCAAATGTTCTTATATATGGCTTGGGATCAAGATATCCTAATTTATTGACTTCTGCTTCTTTTAAAATATGATCTTTACTCAATTCTTCAATAAAATCATTCACAGATAGCCCATTAAGAAAATTATCCAAATTAAGAAGTTTCCTTATACTTTCATCAAGATCATAAATTGAAAAACTCATTGTAATTGTAATTGACTTTATTTAATTTAATAAATATTTCATAGTATCATCAATTGATGAAATTGAAATTGAATACTAACGTTTCTTGATTTTTGTTTTGATAAACTAATCAGTACCTGGTTTTTTTGTCACGTGGTTTCTTTCTCAATTGTACACAAATATGTCCCATTAATCATCAGCCATCTTCAAATCTTGATTTTACGGGTTAAATTATATATAGCTTCAAAGATTACATCATAATAAAGATTTATGATTACTAAAACTACAGTCAAATTAAGAATAAACCAACATTTAATAAATTATATAATTATAGAGTATTAAACATCAAATTTAAGCCTTGAAGGTCAAGTGACACTTACCACAGTATTGTCTGTCCTTCATGTCAGCCATGAAAACACCGGCACCACAGGTTGGAGCTGGACATTCTCTTCTCAATCTTTCGACCTTACCGTCGTTGTCGACCTTGTAGTAAGTCAAGACAGCCAACTTGTGCTTTCTGTGCTTGTGCTTGATCTTCTTTGGGGTAGTGTAGACCTTCTTTTTTCTCTTCTTACCACCACCTCTCAATCTTAAGACCAAGTGCAAGGTAGATTCCTTTTGGATGTTGTAGTCAGACAAAGTTCTACCGTCTTCCAATTGCTTACCAGCAAAGATCAATCTTTGTTGGTCAGGTGGGATACCTTCCTTGTCTTGAATCTTGGACTTGACATTGTCAATAGTGTCAGAAGATTCAACTTCTAAGGTAATAGTCTTACCAGTTAAAGTCTTAACGAAAATTTGCATTTTGGTTTGTCTGCAACTAGTATGCTTCTTTCGTACCAAATGGGTTAATTTTTTTTAAAAAGAAGAAGAATGGAAGTTGGTAAAATTTGCAAGAAAAACTACGATCGACGACAGAGCCTTTGGAGGTTTGAAATCGCGAAGGCAAAAAAAAATTTGAGAATAAAAAAAGAAACGAAAATAAATCAGAAACACGTGATAGAAACGGGCTGCAACCCTAGATATTATAATCCCGTTTTCGGTAGAATCTCAAGCCGAAAATAGGCAAAGTTTAGCAAAACTAAGACAACTTACTATATGAGGAAGTCTATGTTTTGCAACATTTTTTTGCCGTTGCTGCGTGACGGAATAGTCAGATTATGTAAATCAATAAACTCCATATTTCACACATCCATATTGTCGATACTTTGATACATGGCTTAATATATGAAGGAATAATGAAACTAGGTGATCAAGTATTAAGCAATCGACAAAATATTTATAATGAAAGAAATACAGAAAATGGGCGGCGATATCAATCTTCGGCGTTATACCCTGGAGCCATACCAATTGTGGATCTTTATAGTAGCAATCAAGATATAAGAGAAATTAGTCCCCCACTTTCTTTCAATTCTGCTGTTAGTTTTTACGAAGAGAAGTATGAACATAAAAAGAAGATATCAATATGGAAACGTTTCATAAATACTATATTATGTAGAAATGGTTAAGAGTTTAGATGTCTAATTCATCATCCTCATTATCATGAAAATTTGCAACTTTTGATCTTATAGAACCAAAGTTAATGGTACGTCTGGTAATAATTTTGTTCACAAGCAAGAATTGTTCCAAGGTTTCGATATTAAAGTCGTTAGGATTATTACCCAATTGTGCGAAACCAACGATTCTAGTTACTTCCTTACCATTTTTATATATCACAACTAATGGTAGCACTTTAATGTTTAACTTTGTCACCAAAAAAGGTGCCTTATCAGCTTCGATCCTTACTACTTTTACTGATAAATGCTTTTCTGCTATAATCCTTAACTTATCATTCATAATTTGACATCGCGAGAAATTAGGCTGATAAAAATGAACAATAACCAATTCATTTGATGTTACTGTATCCATTACCGTCTTTTCTTCTTCCAACGTTATTAACTGGCCCAAGTTTTCGTCGTTTGAATCATTCACCGCTTCATCAACTCTCCGAAATTCTTTACGCAATTGCTGCATACGCTCCTCCCTATATTTAGCAAGGAGACCGTTATCATCTTGATCATCTTCCAATAATTCCAACAAATCGTCATCACTTTCTGAAGCTAAGTCGTCATCATCATATCCGTTTTCATTATTAATGGCTTTTCGGAGTTTGGACTCTTGATATTTTTCAATTAAATGCGCTGATTTATGGTCCATTATCAATCAAGGGAGCGTATTGTTCTTTACTTAGTATCGTAATTAATTTGATTTGATGTAATTTGGCGTTAAATCGTTATTTTTATATTTTTCACGCGTGGAGTCCAAAAAAAATTGAAAAAAAATAACATTCATTTTTTCCTAATTATGTAATGGTCAATGCAAACTGTCTAGCAATTTTAGTATATCAGCGATAGTGTTGACGCTACGAAGGATGAGTTCTTTATGATTCAATGAAGAAGGTTTTATATTCCCTAAACCTTCAGTCAAAATCTCCTTATCGTTAATTAAACTCACTGAAGTTGCCAAAGAATGGTCAACATCCTTCACAGTACTTAAAATTAGTTCCAATTCTTGAATAATTCTTTGTTGATACTCTTCAACAGTTCCGTCATTTGGTTGATCATGCTTATTTATAAATTCCTTGTAGTTGTCGTCTTTGGTCTTATTATTAGTACTCCGACGTAGAACAGACATTGCAAATGAAGAGATACGATAATTAATTTTTGAGTTGTATTGATTTCGATTTCACTGCAAGTTTCGCAGAATGCTCTTACTTTTTGATATTTTGGAACACTAAAAAAAAAGATAACTGACATGCAGGAAAACATTAATATCTTGAGGTTATCGGATTGATATATACCAGTAACCCTTACTTTAGCAGTTTATATACATTTCCTGATAGTGCTCAGTTCATAATTAAGTCATACTAGTTATATCTCTCTGCTTTCGAGGGAATTTAATGATGATAACATTGAGCGGCAGCGCCATTGTAAATTTCAGGGCATTCTAAAGCTTGTCATGCGTAGTAAAGTATTATTTATAGACCAACACAAGAAACGAAACCGGTATTACGAGATAGCTTCTTTCAGAAAGTGCCATTACGTCAGAAATGGCGTGTTACATATTATAGACTCAATCTGCAAGCTAATACTATAATATATTGGCCGCAGATTCTAGCGGTACCATTACAACCTTACTGAAAAGAAGTGATTACATGAACAGGTTAAACTTCAATCAGAGACCTGGTTGGGTTATTGAATACCCAATATCCTCTGAAATTAATCTCAGAGGTGGATTATGTCAGAAAAATTCGAAATTTCGCAGGAATATCTGCTTATTGTTTTGGTCTAAGTAATGATGATGAAAAATGATTTCTTCCTAGTTTACTATTTAGGCGCTTTAACAGATCGCCAATCTATCCAAGGTGATCCTCTTTTTCTTGTGTTGGATATGTGCTTTTTCCTGGAACATATTTTTGATTTCGCAATTGTTGTGAATGAAAAAGTTTTTGCTCTAGCCACAAAATGGCTGCAAATTTAATTGAATAGAGCACTATTAAAATCCCAACACTGAAAAACAGAGAATTCAGCTTGTGCTGTTACTAATACAATTTATAATACATGAATAATAAGAAAAAATACATAGAAGAATTGAAGTTTTGGAGAGGTCAACTCTCCACGCGCCAATACGCGACTCTAAATTGCACTGTAGAACATTGGTGTAAATGATAATTCAGTTTCAAGTTTTACCCAAGTTCAGTATGGTTAACCCCTGACGATCCACTTGAATTCATAATAAACCAAAAAAGACCTTGTCAGTGTTCCCATGATTATTGTTTTAAAATATCTCTTCCGTCAAATCTGAAAATCCATTCAGATGTAATGACTCAAGAAGTTTAATGGTTCAAAAGTCGTAGCTTCGTCCCATACACTTATGCACCCTTCCCTAAATAAATGTTTATTTTGGTACCCTTAAAAATGCAAATGCAAATGCTATAAAAAATTGATCTAAACGATTAGTATGCAATAAAATATTATCTTGTTTTACGAGATAATAATGTATGACGTGAGTCATTATGAATGAATTAAACTGCTGGCTCTCTCTTTATTACCCTTTTGGTATTATTTTCAGTAGATATGGCAGAAGATTTATCTGAAATGGTTTTTTCATTATTCGTGGATTTGGTCAATTCGACTCGTAAACCAGATAACTCAGTCTTGAATTTTCTCCTATCAATTTCACGATCTCTAATGGTTTCGGTGAGTAATCTTTTTAGCTCATTATTTTCATTAATTAATTCCATCTTAATCCGTTCATTTTCGTTGAACTTCTGCAATAGGTAGTTGAATTCTTTACAAAGTTTAAGATATGTAACTTTTAATGTTGTGAACAAGGAAACGAGTCTTGATGTATTAACCATGGATTGTTTGATTGAAACTACTGTTTCTGGATTTATAAAATTTGATTTTTGATTCGTAGTTTGAGCTAAATCATTCGTTTCACCTGTTGCACAAGGTTCTTTGGTATTGTTGACGTCCTCATCATTCGATGATTCACATGTGTTTGTTATGGAGTTAGGTGAGCTGAATGGAGATAAATCTTCGGCTGATGAAGAAGATGAAGAAGGCAATTGGGTATAGTTATGTTGTGAATCTCTCAAAAATTCCAAACTGTCATTTTTATTGAACTCATTGAAAGACAATATCGCATTATTAATTTCGTCTTCCAAATTTGGTTGTACATCGATTTGTACATTAGGATTTGTAATATTTTCATTTTCATCATTTGTAGTTTCATTGGTTGGTTCGGACAACTCATAGAATAAACGGTCAAGCGAATCGTTTTCATCGACAGGTTCCGTTTTTACTTTTTTGAAAGGAGGAAGTATTATTTGCAGTTCATCATTTACCTTAGAATCCCAATGTAAAACCATGATGAACTTCGAAGTTTTATAAACGTATATAACTAAGTTATCTTTAAATTAGTTATGCTATAGATTTTCAAACCTATAATTTTTCAAGATTTAAGCGATGAGATGCGCGCGCATTATAATTTTGACTTACAATTAACACCAAAACGATTATAAAATGCACAAAATCCTAAATAAAACCCCAAAACTAAAAACGATATAGGAACTAAACAACGTAATGACTATAATAAATATCTCCGTAGAAACTATATACAAGTAAAAAAAATGGATCATAATATGTAATATAATATCAGCAATTGAAATTTCAGGAAGAAGCGGCTAATTAAACACTTTACCCAATTTGCTAACTTCCAGCAAGACATCGGAGGTAGTATCACCGATCTTGTTACTAAGATCGGTCATAAATACACCGCTATCTTCCCAGTTCTTGTTCAATACCAGCAAAACACTTTCAAAAGCCATTTTACCAGTAGTGGCGTTTTGACCGAATCTTTCAACAGACCATTCCTCTAATTTATCACAAAGACTTGAGATCAGGGCATATGCAGTGATTTCAGCGCATTGACTGAATTTGGTACGTAAATCTGGAAATTGACTGTCAGGTTTATAAACAATTGTTTCATTGACTAATAATAGTTGATTCATTGTTAAATTGGAAGATTTCATAACTAAAGTCTTGTTAATCAAGTCAACCTCACTAACTTCACGAACATAGCTGTTTTGTTGACCTCCAACGATAAAGGAAAGCCATCTCGGTATGGCTTGTTTACATCCAATTAACCTTTCTGTCCTAAGGGTTTTGCGTTCAAGGTCAATGACTCGATCTAAAATGTCAACCGAAATCACATGCGTAGAAAATTTGTTAGGGTATTTCTGCCAGTTGGCGGCAGTCACTTGATCCCAAGGATAATTGAAATAATGCTGACTTTCAAAAAGTTTCATGATCTATAATAAATAAGTTAGATGATTAATCAAATAGACCAATCAATAAATATCTGGTGCACAAATATATATATATATATATATATCATTTATCTTCATTCTTACCGTTCCCGCAGGCAAAAGCGATAAACTAAAAATAAAAAGGAAAAATTTTCAGATTACCTAATCGTTTCTTTTTTGATTTTGCTTTCTTTTTCTAACGGTCAGGGTGCTATAGACACGGACAAAAACGGACAAAAGGAATGTGGCTGCAAAATAAGAAGTCAATTAATGCGTAAGGTAAAAATGATAATATTTATTCTATAAGATGCTATGATGGTTTTATATACAGGGTAATATTAGTTAATTATCTAATTTAGTATGAAAAGTGGATCCTATCTTTCGAGGTCGATAATCATTATCATCATCACTGCTAATTTCAAAGTCAGATGAATTGTGTTTAAGTCTCCTTTTGAATTTGGATTTGACAGGAAAAGAAACATTTTTAACTGGCAGATTCATGTACATGTAAGGTGTTTCAATGGTAGTTGTCGTTTGTTTCAAGTCCAGCAATTTGCGCAATTTATTAAGAGGGCTCATGTCTGGATTCTGTTTCTTTAAGTTCGGCTTTGAAGTAAGTGACTCCAACCTTCTAGTGAATCTAGTTGGAGTGACTGCCAATGATTTTAAAGCTTTCAATTTGCTTTGATCTTCACCGGGAACTTTCTTAGTACCAACAGGATGATTGCCGTTTGAAGTAGGCTTTAAAGATTTTGTGATCTTCAACTCATTCTCTGAAGTAGGCTTCAAAGATTTTGTCTTCTTCAATTCATTCTCAGAACCAGAATCAGAATCAGAATCAGAATCAGAATCAGAATCAGAATCAGAATCAGAATCAGAATCAGAATCAGAATCAGAATCAGAATCAGAATCAGAATCAGAATCAGAATCAGAATCAGAATCAGAATCAGAATCAGAATCAGGATCACTGTTATCAGATTCGGCTTTTGAATCTGAATCAGAACTAGAATCAGAGCTAGAATCAGAGCTAGAATCAGAGCTAGAATCGGAACTGGAATCGGAACTGGAATCGGAACTGGAATCGGCACTGGAACCAGATCTGGAATCAGGGCTACAACTATTTTTAAAATCATGTTGGGACACGAATTCAGGAGATTTGGAAGCCAAATCCATATCGAAGGAGGTTAACTCTGGGATGATACTTTTGCTATTCTCATCAGATTGGAGCGATTGTTCTTCAAAGCAAGAAGCTTCATTATTTAATGGTTCCCCATCGATGTCTTTTTCAAAATCTTTAGCTTGGGAGTTAGACGATTCCAAAAGCTTACTTTTAGAGCTGTTATTTATCGTATGTGGCTCGGAATACTGGCTGCTGGATCTTCCATCATCCGAACTTTTAGAAACAGAGCTTCCAGGAAAAGAGGTAGCAGAATTGGAGATATTGGATTCGGAATCATCAGAATCAGAGCTATCAGAATCAGAAGTATCGGAGTCAGAAGTATCGGAATCAGAAGTATCGGAATCAATAGCTGAGCTGGGGCTTTCAATGCCGGAGCTTTCAGGAGGGAGGATTTCAGGTATTTCATCTTTAGAATTCGAGTCTTCGCAACCGGATTTCTGATCGATTATATCAGTTGGCGATTCAGTGCCTGAAGCCTTTATTTTGGCTAAGTCCACAATTCCTTTACTAGTGTTTGGTTTTTTAATTGTGACATTTTCGCCAGAAGATAAATAATTCAGTTTCTTATTTTTAGAATGTTCAAATTGCTTTAGGTTTTCAGGATAAACAACTATATTAGACGATTCATGCGTAGGGGATTCCCTTTTTTTCAATATAGATCTATGAGAAACATCCAGTTCCGATCCATAGGTTTCTGTGAAGCCTTGGGAGCTCGAAGCAGAATGCGGGAGCCAATTGTGAACAAATGCTGGTTCTGAACCATCTTTATTCTCATTTCTATGCCTGGTGCCGAAAGGCTTCGGCGAGGTTTTTCTCGATGCATTCGAAGAATTTGAAACATCTTGCTTTTGCATATCCATATAATTTGGAGATAAATTTCCAAATGCTTCATCAGACGGGAATCTTCTGCTATATCTTGCAGAATCTTTTGTAACAGATCGTGAATTCACAAATATAATATTATCATAACTAGATTTCAGATCTGATTTTTTATGCACAAGACTCGGCTTCCTTTCAAGATGAGGTTTTGGACCCAAATCTTGAATCTGCAGTGAAAACTTTGAAGAATCGGACTCAATCTCAGTGGCGGCTTTTGAGTAAACCGCATTTCGTTCCTGATCGATCTCCGAGTTTCTCTTATCAACATTTGGATCAATCTGGTTTTCAAAAAATAACTTCTTGGCGTCACGTAGGTTGTCAAATTCAGCAGAATTGGCTAAACGTAATTTTTTTGAAGTGGCTATAGATATGGGAATCTCGCTTTGTTGTTCTTCATCCGATTCAGATCCATTTCTTGTGAAAAAACCTTCGTCGTTGGATGTTTCACTTTCCAGCTCGGGTTCCTGTGTTAAAAAGTCTTTCAAAAATACTTCTTGCCTCCTTGATGGTGATTTAAATATTACGTCACCTGTCAATTTTTTGATCATGCTATTTCTAGTAGGATCAAACGAGTTATCAGAGATATCTGAATCTTCAGAAAACAATGCAACATCCATTGCATTGACAAAAGACAATTTTTCTGATTTCATTGTCTCTAAAATTTTACTCTTCTTGGTTGTGAGTACAGTTTCATCATTTGAGTATCGCTTTAAGGAAGCAGGTTTCTCAGAAGAAGAGCGTTGATGCAATCGAACTGGCGATGAAGGTATAGAAATAGTCGAAGCTGCTCTACGATCAATTAAATCAGTATTCAAGGGAACAGGCGTTGCTATTGTATTGAATCTTTCGATATTAGATTGAACCATGTGCGACGTATTCACACTTTCCGTCTGTGTTGAAACAGAGCTCGTTTTTGATTCAATGGTTTCAGCCTCAGTCTGCACAGAAACGGAACTTTTTTTTGATACAATGGTTTCAGCTTCAGTCTGGACAGAAACAGAATTCTTTTTTGACTCAATGGTTTGAGCTTCAGTCTGGACAGAAACAGAAACATACTTTTTAGCTTCAATATCTTCAATGTGACTATCATGTATATTTTCAGCAGTTTTTGATGGTAGGTATATGACTTCATCGTGAAAAGGAAACAAATTAGGTTCGAACAAATTATTAGTTGCTGGAATTTTGTTATGCCTCAATTTTGTTTCCATCTCAAAGACTTCAGGAAAAGTATCTTTGTGTTTCTCATATGGTGCAAACACTTTGGGTTTATCCGGTGTTGCTTGAGGTATTAATCCTTTTTGGTTCATTATGTTAACTAAGTCGTTCAAAAATAAATGGAAATTCTTCGATGGTAGATTATTATTTATAAGAAATGGGTATATTTGTAAGTCTAGAAGATTCAAAATTAAATTTGGATCCTCTTTCTTCTTTTTGAGTTCATAATCAAGTGAAATGGAATCCTGTAGTTTTATTATAATATCATACACATCTTTCGAAGAGTAATTGTAGTTAGCTTCTTTTGCGCAGCGGTTGTAATAATCATCTGGGACATTAAGATAAAAATGAGAACGCATCAAAAATATTCCAGATACTCGTGTTAAATCTGAATCAGCAAAGGTCAGTATATTCTTTTTGAATTCTTTTCCTAAAAAATTGGATTGCCTAATATCATGAGCATAGAAATTTTTGTATTGTTCATCAGTTAGTAATTTCTTGATACAACCATCAAATGTCTTGATCAATGTAGTTATGATCAATAAAGGATCTTCAAACAAATGGAACATGCATAATTTATCCAAAAGCGTAAACTTAATCCAATCTTTCACTCCATAATCAGCGGGGAATCGCAAAAATGTCTGATCACAATTCAAAGTGAAATATTTATCTAATTTGATGCTGATGAATAGGAATTTAATATTCGAAAACTTTTTTGGATCACAAATTTTATTATTATGACAAATAAGTAATATTTTTCGATCTTTTGATTTCATTATTTGATTAATTCTATGCAAGTAAGTTCCAAAATGGAACGAGTTAATAAGACCACTAGGATAGTAGTTGAATTTTGAATTTTTCATGTTAGAAATGATCAATGGTTCTAAAAAATCACATAAACTTAAGTTTCCAGAAAGAGACATTGTCAACACTTTGTTTCCATGTGACACTGTAAACTCGTTGAAATAGTAAACATCTTTTATAGGATACATTGAAATAGTATACTGAATCCGGTTAAGCTCACGTTCAAGAGAAGTATTTGAAATGTTGGTATTGAATTTTCTAAACCATTTCGATTGTTTAAACCATTCACTAATGAATCCTTTCTTAGATGGCTCTTTTATAAGTAAACTATCTGCAATCTTTTGAACGAAAAAAGTCACTCCACCAAAGTCGTGACCTAAATTTAAAAGTCGAAATCCGAAATCAATTATTGTACTTTCTTGCAATCTTCTATTTGTCAATTCTCTTAACTCAGTCTCATTTACATCTGTTAATATTTTGCTTAAATTGCTATTACCCATTAGAGGTATCAGTAGTTTTAAAGTTTCATTCAAGTCGTAATTGGGATTTGTTGCTGCATGGTAATTGTTGTGATCAAAATATAGGAAGCGTTCAAGCTCATCAGTTGAACTCATTTTTTGTTGCTTCCTCCCTCCACGAATAATAGCTCTATGTTACTCGCTAGTTTTGATTCGAATTTATTAATCCAAATCTTTCCCAAAATGTTAATCTGAAGTCATGTAACGAACAAAGGAGACCAATGGTATGTGTAATGAATCAGTGATATTAACTGATCTGTTAAAATGTGAAGAGCGCTTAGGAAAAAAAAATTACACTGCGTTCATAACCACCTTGGTTTGCGTCACATTTTGATATGCCGTTCTAAGGTCGTGTAGGCCCTTGACACAAAATCAAAATGTACTTCATGAGTGTCAATGAAGGGCTTAATATCAATTGAAGTCTATAGATAACCAAATTGTATCCAATTCATCTCAAATATAAATTTCTTGATAAAAGGCCCACGCAAAATAATAATGAATATACTTATGTGGAATTAGACTCACGGCAGCATTGAAATCCAACCTTGCTTTAGCCTCCCTGATTCTGAAAAATAGATTTATCAACCAAGTACCGTTATAATGGGAGTTGGGAATGTCTAGTATCGATTTTCGATTTCCAAAGCCTATGTTGACAGAATTGAACTTCCAAAAAAAATTAGGGAAATCAACGCGGGACCAATAACAGTCGCCAAATTTGAAGACGTGATCTTGTTTTGATCACTAAGCAAGCTAATTTGGAAATTATCAGGTTATAAAAACTTGAATAAACACTTTATAATGAAAAATCTCGTTCTGTTGAAGTCCATTATTGATAGAAATCAGGGTAGTGAGAACCAGTTATTTTTTTTTTGCAGCAATCATGAATGCGAAATGTAAACGATAAAAAAGTTGGAGTTCGAGAAGAAGTCCAAACAAAAAAAGGAACCGCGCGAGTTATTTAAGGGCGCACAGAAATCTGTAAACTCGATCACAGAACTGGTTACGCATTCGTTAATAAAGAACAAGAAGAAGATGCAGAAACCAACGGATGAGATATCCGACCTCGAATCAAACAATCTGGAGGATTGAGTCATGAGTTTATGCCGCCCAGTCTTTAGGAGGAATACGAAGACATTTTCAACAACTTGGCAAGACCTGCCGATGAATAAGAAGTGGAGTATCTTTTAAATGATATCTAATAGGGGCCTTTGCCTTGCTTGATATAGCCCATGGTATACCCGTAAATAAACAACAAATTATTAAGTGATTCAGTTATTGAAGGCACTTACAGGGAAAATGGGACTATCATAGTTTTTTTTATTGCTTCCCGCTAAATTGATGATTTGGCAATGATAGAAACTGAAAGTTTGTCTAATAAATCGTCTCATCTCTCTCTTAACCAGAAACACCAGAAAAGTATAACTTCTACATTGAAAAGGAGATTTTGATTCAGCAAAGGTTCTCAAATAAGCATTGAAATGAAAATAGAAAAGACCAATCAACTTCAAAAAAGAGTAGAAACTAGAGCTGAAAGTATGCTTCAGAACGGGCCAACTTCCATATTGAAACTGAAAGTCAACTCCAATTTTGATATTGAAATCCAGCGTACGATGAGAGAAGATCTTTTAGACTTCCATAAGTTTATAAGCAAATTCGAGGAGGTAGAATACGAAAACTGGTCAATAATTCACAAATTAAATTGATTGAGAGTAGAACAATTGAATAAATATTACACTAAATAGTAATGGGCCTGTTGAATTCTTTGTAAGGCTTGAAAAAATCCTTAAACTATTTAGATTATAATTCTGAGGTACTAGGGATGAGCTTTCCAAATTATAAAATTGAAGAAGAAAGCAAGGAAAATTAGAATGTGAAAATAGAAGTGATATATTTCTGGAAGAGTTGTTCCACAATGATTCTGTTTTAAATTTACGGTTCTTTCTTCAGATTTTGTTCTTAATGCTACAAAAGGTTTATTTAGAATTCGGGATAAAAAGAAGTTCCTGTTTAGATCTTGAGTTCATAGTGACTCATTTCACGGCAACTTTTCACCGAACACGCACAACAATATCCATGAAGTGATTTCTTCGTATGGCGCTTTTTTTCTGCGACAAAAGCTAGTACTCCAATAACTTCCGGTACAATTTCTCAATTAGGAAATATACCCATCTTTTTCACATTTGCAATAAGATCGTATTTTGGGGGCAGGGTATAATTATGAGAATTTGTGGATCACAAAAGTAATCAAATTAAATAAATTAGCTGCCACCTTCCCCCCCGCCCTACCTCTTCCCCACATTGAAACACTACACAATATTCAAATGGAGGGACAACAAAAAATTATTAACATCATTTGAGGTATTTGGGTAAACTTTCCTCTTGATATCTTTTGTTGAACTTTTGTGATCTTAAGGACTATTAAGCTTTTTAAAGTATTTAAATCGCACAAATTGTTTAATTTCAAAATGAAATTTGTATATAATATTTCAAATTTCACTACTTTTTGAAAAATTTCCTTTTACCCTTAACTATAATTCAAGAATGTCCACTGTTTTTCTTACTGGTGCCAATGGGTTCATTGCTCAGCACACCGTCGTACAATTGATAGCTAAAGGCTACACCGTCATTGGTTCCGTCAGATCTCAAGCCAAGGGCGAACAATTACAAAGACTCATTGCTAACGATAAACAATTTTCTTTTGTTGTGATTCCAAACATGGCTGACGTTGGTTGTTTTGATGAAATTTTAAAAAATAATAAGCAAATCACTGGAGTTTTACATATTGCTTCTCCTTTTAGATTTACAGTCGAAAACCCAGAAACTGATATTTTAATTCCAGCAATTGAAGGTGTGAAAACTTTGTTTGATTCAATTGTGAAATATGCTTCTCAAGTGAAAAGAGTTGTGTTGACTTCATCAGATGCCGCCGCAAGAGTTACATTAGATGACCCAACTACCACTATTGACGAAAATGTATGGTCTCCTTTAACATATGAAGAATCTAAGAATGACAACTTAATGGCTTACTTGGCATCGAAACCAATTGCCGAAAAATATGCTTGGAATTTCGTTAAAGAAAAAAATGTTAATTTTGAATTGGTCACCGTTTTACCAAGTAACACCTGGGGTCCACAAGCTTTTGATGAATTTGTTGTCGACACTTTAAATACTTCGTGCCAATTACTTGATGAAATCTTGAACCTGAAGCCAGACTCTAAGGAAATGAGCGATCGTTATGGTGGTTGGATCGATGGCAGAGATGCTGCTCATGCTCATATAGTTGCCTTAGAATCGAATGAAGCTGTTAACCACAGATTGGTTTTGGTTGCTTCGAGATTCACTAGTCAAACACTTTACGATGTTGCTAACAAGAATTTCCCAGAATTGAATTTATATAAGGGTACCCCTGGTTCTGATAAAGAAGAATTGACCAAGGTGACTAAGATGAGTTACACTACAACTGAAAAGATCTTGGGATTTAAGTACAGAACATTAGATCAAACGATTGTTGATTCTTTCAATCAAATCTTGAAAGTCAGAAAGAATTAATTGAATGCATATAAAAGGGATTATTTATTCTATTTACAACACTTGCGGTCTTCTTCGTCATTGCATGATAATGGTTCATTATATGTAAATAATAACTTACCAAAGAACGCACCCAAAATACACGATATAATAACATAGCCATTGTAGTACATGAATAAAAGCATGATGATATATGAAACACCCCATTCAATCGTGTATAAAGCTGTTCTAAGAAGATGCTCAGCAAAAGTTGGGATGACTGAGCCAGGCGCTCTTTCAAAGAGCCAGCAGTGGCTCACAACGTGAACATATGGATTTCTGACGACTGGGGTCAAAGAGACAGAGTTGTCGGAATTGGAAGTAGAACCAAATTTTGAATCTGTGCCTTGGTCAAGCTTTATTTGTTCTCCATTTCCTCTGTGCTTTGCAGCAATTGCTACATCCAATTCACGACAAAATCTGTGAAGCCATTGAGATGCCAAAACAAGGAGGAAAACACCTATACATGTACCAGCAAAACCACCCTTTGTCTTAACGTGCCATGATCTAGCAATAAAACACGAATCGATGGTGTACCAATTCCACAACATGGAAATCTTGCACGAATGTGCCGCTGGTTCATGTCCCATATCCATTTTTGATAGTTAGAGTACTAGTTAGTCTGTATTTCAGAGGAATAATATATAATCTACTTGTTTCAGTGAGCCATAAACGCTCTTTATATACTTGTTATATTTTGGTCTCCCGGTACGGAAAAGAAAATAAAGACCCAAGAAATAGTTGATGAATTTTTTTAATAAAGACTTGGAAGAGCTATATTTTATAATGGACTTTGGTTAAAAAACTTGCTCATTTTCTCGATAATAGCAGAATCCTAATTAACGTCTGCAGCCCAAAATTTTTTCTTAGCCTAAACGGCTAAATAATTTGCGACAATTGAATAGTCGAATTAGGAAACCGAGGCACCCAGCCGTGAATCAGCATCTGATAGAAATCTGTTCGGCACTTATTTGTAGATTGTATCTCATTAAACTTATATGCATGAATTACAAACTATAGAAATAGAACTTACGATTCTGTTCATTTGCAACAATCAGGATTTTTTTTTTGTAGTTACTTTATACTTTTTTGCCCTTAGTTGTCTTTCACGTTTATTACACCTATCTACAAATATAAAAGATAAGCAAAGTATGCTCAAAATGAAATGATCATATCATATTCGGCATTTTATCGCAATACTTAGGTTTAACTTTTTTGATGTACTAAAAAGTAGTGAATTAATGAGATCTTGACTTCATAAGAAAAGTTCTAAGCATCAATCTCAATATTTTTGAATTTTCTATGCACACCGAGAAGGGGTTATGAAGTATATCGTAAGCAATTGCAACCTTGAGATGATCCTACATATAGTTATCGTTTGCTTATATAAGCTTTGACAATTTCATCATGTCACGTGCGATACCAACTGAATTGATTGCAAATAGGTATATAACGCAACCAGCGGCAACCAAATAATATCAATATACTGAATATCTATATATCACAAATACAACATGACACTCGAACTGTTGGAGAAAATCAACCAAGAGCTTGAAGGCTTTTCTACTCAAGAAATCATATCATGGGCCTTGAATACTTTCCCCAAAGGATTATTTCAATCAACAGCTTTTGGCCTCACTGGATTAGTAACAATTGATATTCTTGCACTTGAAAAGAAAAATATTGACTTGATTTTTATCGATACTCTTTATCACTTCCCCCAAACATTGGAATTGGTTGAGAAAGTAAAGACAAAATATAGTCCTATAAATGTAATTACCTATAAACCGCTTAATGCCGAAAAAGAAAGTGATTTTGCCAGTAAATATGGTGATGAATTGTGGCAAACAGATGAATTGAAATACGACTACTTGGTGAAGGTGGAGCCTATACAGCGTGCATTTAAGGAACTTGAAGTGAGAGCTGTTTTGACTGGTAGGAGGAGATCTCAAGGTGGTACTCGGGGAAGCTTACCTATCGTTGAATACGAAAAAGAAACAGGTGTTTACAAAATCAACCCTTTATATAATTGGTCATTTGATGATGTCAAAAGTTATATAGATATTAACAAAGTGCCTTATAATGAGTTGCTTGATTTGGGGTATAAATCTATTGGAGACTGGCATTCAACATCTCCCGTTAAAAGCGACGAAGATGAGAGATCGGGTAGATGGAAAGGTAAGGCCAAAACTGAATGCGGGATACACCAAGCTTCTAAGTATAGCCATTTAGTAGAGAAGATTGAGCTTCAATAAGTCAACAGATATATAGACAATAATTAAATCCCGATTTTTTACCAAATGCGGAGAAAAAACGGCCACGAAAAAAAATAAATCTTATCGCAATTTGTATTTTCGTACTTGCCTGTCTTTCCGCGCAAATGTTTCCTAATGGGGATAAAAGTCCTTATCAGGATGGATTCATTATTCTGAATAATAATTTCGATTTGTAGATCAACATATTTCCATTACTCTAACGGCTTCATCTTGCCTTTTCACTTTCCTTATTTATTAAAGGCCGGCCAATCATGTTACTTCAGTTTATTGTTGCACATCAAGGCGAATTACAGATATCTGGATTGATCGGAATTGTAGTATACTACCTTTATATCTATCCTTTTTACATATCGCCTTTGAAGGATATTCCCGGCCCATATTGGAATAGAATTTCAAGTATCCCTTGTTGGAATGGACAACGCAAGCACTGTTGGGTTGGCAGAGTTCACCAACTCCACCAACAATACGGCGATATGGTAGTGATTTCTCCCAATGCAATCAGTTTTAACGACCCGAAATATGTCAATGATTTATACGTTAAAAACATGCCTAAATCACAATTTTATGCCAATTTTGCTAATCATGGCAAACCAAACATATTTGCTTCTTTAGAAAATAAGCAGCATTTGTATTTGAAAAAGAAAATAATGCCTTTATATAGTAAAACTTCCATTTTTAAGAATTCGACAAGGCAAATCTTGTTAAATAAAGTTGGCAATTTGGTTGATTGTGTTCATAGAAATTCTGTAACTGGGGTTGAGCCGGATATTATCAATGCTCGATCGGAATGGAATGAGCTTGGTAAAGGTCATTCTGATGGGAAATCGGATTGGTTATTGACCAAATCCACCAATTTGGGGATCGACGTTTATTCTCTATTTTCTGCATTGGCAATGGATGTTGTCAGTAGTTTTGAATTGGGGATTAGCAGCGGCTCGAATTTTTTATTAGACCAAGAGGATAGAAATGTCATAATGAAACATCGTATGGTCTCCAGCATGGTATTTTGGACGACTTTGTTTCCACGATTTTGGGGTTGGGCTGCCACTCAGAAAATAATTGATGCTGCAAAAGAAGTCGAAAGATGGCAAATGAGCATGTATCATCGAGCAGAAATCAATAATGAAGAATCAACTTTGAAAGTTCTTAAGGAGAATGGTATGGTTGGAAATTCTGCCTATTCTTTGTTGTCTGATAACATATTTGCAGGACATGAAACAACTGCGATTCAATTGACGTATTTGACGTATCAATTATCGCGTCCAATTAACTCGGATTTACAATTGCGACTTATTAAAGAGTTAAAAGACAATTTTGGTAATCTGAACGAACGTACAGCATTAATAGATGATTTAGAATATGTCGATCGATTACCTATTTTACAAGCTATTATGCAAGAGACACTTAGGGTACATACCGCTATTCCTGGTGCAGAGCCACGTGTGGTGGACAAACTGTATATCGTACAAACGGCCAAAACCAGGCCAATTTTAATCCCCAAAAAAACCATAGTTTCGTGCCAGTCATTCAGTTTACATAGAAATGATTGTATTTTCCCACAACCGGATCAGTTTATTCCGGATAGGTGGTTACCATATTCTGAAGAATCAGACCATGATTATCAAATCAGGTTAAAAAAGCAAAATAGGTATATGATGCCATTCGGTAAAGGTATACGTATGTGCCTTGGTATGAATCTCGCATTGATCGAAATGAAATTGGCAATTGCTAATCTATACTGGAAATATAACTCGAAAATCTGTAGTAGTTGGTGCGAAGTTATTAACCATCAAGAATATCCGAATGAAATACATTTAAACACTTTAGAGATGTTCAATATCCCAAGCGACTGCGATACTAAAAAAATGGCCATGGACGACAGTTATACTACAAGGCCATTGATGGATGAATGCTGGTTAGAATGGTACGATAATTAAGAATAAAAAGAAACTTATAAAAAACGAAAATCTATTAATAAATCGGTGACAATTCCGCCTGATGCTAGGATTCAATGACTATACTTTTTCATACCTAGAATAACTATCAGTTTATAATGAGTAAAATAAACTTTATGTTCTTGTGCGTACTTAACTGTTGTATGTGAGCGCTGTGACCATATATTTGCAACTTTTTTTTTGTGGCAAAGCAGAGGTCATTTATGGCGCTTAACTTTTTCCGGTCCGCCTGTCGCAAATAGCGGTCTAAATTTGAAACCGAGCATTACCGAAAAAGTAGCAAGGCAAATCAGATTCACACAACCCCAGAAAAGCCCTTTTATGAGTTCTGATTTTTATGTGATGAATCACTCATAATCTATGTGTATAGTTTTTTATTCTTTTTTAGAATATAAAGATTACACTTTTCATTTAATTAGCTTGTTTTAATTAAGCAAATATAATCATCTAAGGATATACACTTCTGTGATACATGTTTCCGTTTGCGATACCCTATCCGCCAGAACAGAAGGAAGGTTACTGGGGTGTTCCTACATCCACTATTGATTGGTGTGAAGAAAATTATGTAGTTTCAACCTACATAGCAGAGACTTTGAACACCCTCACCAACTCGATATTTATATTTGCAGCAGGTTTCTTTATCATAAATTCTATACGCCAGAAATTGGAAACTCGGTTTGTGTTCACTGGTCTTGGCTTTTTACTCGTTGGTATCGGACTGTGGTTATTCCACATGACTTTACGATATCAATATCAATTATTAGATGAGTTGCCTATGATTTATGCTACATGTGTTCCATGTTGGTCTGTATTTAGCGAGTTTCAATCGAAGAGGGCTTCCGCCTTGATTGGGGTTGCTGTTTTCATATATGCTAGCGCATTAACTATCATATATCTCTACTTAAAGGACCCAACGATTCATCAAGTGGCGTATGCTATTTTGAATGGTGTCATTATTTTTAAGTCAATCAACTTGTCAAGGCATCATGTGAAAAACAAAGCCTCAAGACGCCTATTGTATTTTACGATGGCACAGGGCATAGTGATCTTTGTTCTTGGTTACGCTCTTTGGAATATGGACATTCATTTTTGTGGTTATGTCCGCAGTGTTCGTAGAAGTTGGGGAATGCCATATGGGTTTATATTAGAAGGCCATGGCTGGTGGCACATTTTCACTGGTACGGGGGTTTATTTCTTTTTGGTATTTGAAGTATACCTCAGAAGCTTTTTACAAGGTACACTGGATTTTTACAAGTTGTCATATTTCTGGGGAATCCCGTATGTTGAATGCATTGATAAAGCCGGGTTGCAAAATTTTAAAAATGTCAAACTTTTAGCGGAGAGAGATGCCATATATTTAGAAAATGAAAAAAAGAATAGATGAACCTACATGGACCAAAAAAATTTATCACTTTTTTGTCTAATTTTACATTGAAATGAATTCTCTATAGAATAGAAATAAAATACAATATTTTTTTTAACTTCTCCATTATTTGTAATTCGTTTGATGTATTTATGACTTATTTCCTATCTATTATAACAGTTGTAGTATTTCGTTGACAAGTTCATTTTTGTTGAAACGGTCCGCATACTCAGTACTCTTCACCAAATCCTTTAACTTCTCCACAGCCAATTTACTATCAAACTTGCATTCTTGAGTCGATGAATCATAGCATTCATCTTTCCATTGCTTTAAAATACTTTTTAAAAGATTAACGCCAGCTTCAGTTTCGGCTTTTGAGCATTTTGATCTTTTGATATCACTTTCGTCTTGAGTTTGTAATTCAGTCGCTTTTCTCTTAGCCATACTGATAATCTTCGATGGGAATTTCACCAACTCTGCCACATGAATCCCAAATGATTTATCCGAAATACCGGGTTCTACTTTATACATTAAAGTTATGTCATCATGTGCCATATCTTTGTCGTCATCATTAGTTTCCGATTCCAGATCTTTTTCAACATGTGCCACCACATGCAAGTTATCAACCTTTTCTTTGTAAATCGATGATAATTTAGTCAACTCATGGAAATGAGTAGCAAATAGTGTAAAGCATTGTTTTTGCAGAATTAAATGTTCCAGTATAGACCATGCAAGTCCAAAGCCATCATAAGTCGATGTACCTCTACCTAATTCATCAATAATGATTAAAGAATTGTGAGTTGAAGTAGCCAAAATCGAAGATGTTTCCAACATTTCAATCATGAATGTTGATAACCCTTTCAATTGAGAATCCCCCGCACCCACACGAGATAATATAGCATCAAATATGGATAATTCTGGTGTGAAATTATCTTCACTAGCTGGAATAAAAGAACCAATTTGACTCATGAGAGCAATCACTCCAACTTGTCTAATAAATGTAGATTTACCACCCATATTAGGCCCCGTAATAATTGCAAAAGATTTTCCCTGGTTTGAACCATCATTTGACATATAAACATCGTTAGAAATGAAATTGATATCATCTTGAACTTCAAGCAATGGATGTCTCGAACTTTCCAATTTAATACGACGTTGTTTGAATTCTGGAGTATCTATGGAGCTACTCATTGGATGTAACTTGGGTTTAACAAAAGTGGTTGGTGCCATTATAGCAACGTTAGCAAAACTAGTGAGTACATCGATGTGAGCTAAAACTAAGTTCAACTTGAGAAAAACCAGTTGATATGTAAGTGTAATCGACAAAATTTCCTTTATAAGTTCCCGTTGCTTTATATTAAATTCATGATTTAATTCATTATATTGTTGCGATAATTCAGATAATTTATTGTTTGTAAAATAAACACCTGCCTTGACCGTTTGTAATTGTGTATATTTATTACTAGTGTTTCTTAACACTACTGAATCATTTCTAGTGACTCTAAGACACCAACCATGTTGCAAATGTTTTTCTAATTTCAATTTCTTATCAAGATCAATATTCAAATCTTCGCTTACATCTTTATGTAATTCCTTGATTTGGGATAAATTCTCTTGTAATCTATCATTGATTTCAATAAGAGATTCATCAAATTCAGGCTTGATATTAAAATCATTATTAAGTAAGTCACCGCTAGTTGATTCCAATGGAGATAAATCAATCGTTGTCTCGATCAACTCTTGGAAATTAATCAAAGATGAATAATGATGTTTGATAGGTTCCAACCAGTATTGTGAAACATAAGTAGCAAACTTTTCTTCAGCACCACGTTCTTCTATAACACAAGAAAGCAATTCGATCAATTGTGGCATAATAAGAACCAATTGATATAATCTGATGACATCTTCTAATTTTTTATTTTCATTTCCAATAGTTTTCTTCATACCCATTACAATTTTCTTCACTAATCTTTTAACATCAGGAACTTTCACCAACCATTCTTTTGTTAAATAAACACGTAAATTTGTATCATCTATCAACAAGTTAACCAATTCCTGTCTCTCTTCGATTAGCTGAAGATTGGTAAGAGGTTGTTTCAACCATTGTGATAATAAACGAGAACCGGCCGTAGTTTTGCATTTGTTAAGTAAACCAAAAATAGATGTGACATTACTTGAACTCCCACCTTGAGAATTAAGTGTTGTTCCAGCAGTAAGAACTCCAGTTGTAGTTGGGAAGATATTCAATGCCTTCATTGTTGAAGAATCCAATTTCATAAACGAAGATAAATTATATTGATCGATTGTAAAGCTATTCAGATTATCATTCAACAATTGTAAATAATTAATTAAGGAATTACAACAACAAAGAGATAAATTAAAATCGATCGAATTAATATTCTTCAGTGCTAATAACAATTCGACATTTAAATCTTGTTGATCTTCTTTTAAAATCAAAATCTTGGATAAATCTTGTTCAATATCATTATTATGATAGAATGATGATTTAATAGAACTTATAACAATATTATTCACCTTGCTTAATACTTGAAATAATTTTGAATATTCATCCTCATTTTGTCCATAGTTTGAAGGAAGAACTATTTCTTTCACACCTAATTGTAATAATAAACTTTCTAAATTCAGAAATAAATCATTATCTTCAAATTCTGAAAGTTGGATAGTATTGTTTGATAAATCCACAAGACAAAGACCAACCTTCTTTGGAGTAGTATTTTGCAATTTTAATGAAGCAATAATTGGATTTGAACAATCTTGAAACATAGATTCCAAATTTATGCCATATAAATTAGATAATGTCTCCAAATTACCCGGTGTAGCATTGGCAATTAATTCGAAGGTTTTGCTATGGTAAATTTCTAGTTTTAAATGCTTGTCAATAAGTACGAATTTCAAAACATTATTAAGGAAAACTTGAGGCGATATCGTTACGTATTTATTCTTGCTACCAGAATTATACTTGATGACTGATTGTGTTTTATAAATGTTGTCTGCAATTAAATCGGCATCTGAATCTAATACTGAGAAATAATCCAGGTTATTGTGGTCCATCACACGAACAGTCGAAGAGTCTTTTTGCACAAGACCGGAATACTTCCTGTAAAACAGCCTCTCATCCACATTATCGGTGAATTTAAGATCTGGTCTGGAGCTTGACATTCTTGATGTTAAAGAAAATTGCTTTGATGTGGAATAGGCTAGTTTTAAGTAGTAAACGCGAAAAAAGACGCGTTTAAATTCGATAAAGTTTGTTAGTGATGTCACGTGATGTATTCACGATTATATGCAGGTGTATATTCGATTAAAACTCCACTTTTCAACATGATCTATTCGATTAAACACATCTACAAAAATTGTCAAAAAGAACTACAATTTAGTCAAATAATCATCATTTCATTACTAATCTTATATAGCTAAGCTTTCAGATCTTATCAATAATCTAATATCTGTATCTGTCAGATTGGTAGTCAAATGGTGGTTGGTATTCTGGTTGCCATTGTTCTCTTTGACCATAGTGTTGTTCGTAACCGTTGACGGCGTAATCTTGAGCTTGTCTTCTGGTTTCATTTCTGTCCAAGTAGTCCAAACCCTTGGTTTCAAACAACTTGTCAACTTCAGCACCGGCAAAACCAGCCAAAGCTTCCTTGGCAAAAGCATGGCTAACTGGTTTTCCTTCTCTTCTTTGTCTGTCTTCAAAGAGCTTGGTAGCTTCAAAAGCAGCAGCACCAGATAACAATTCGTGGGAGAATTTACCTTCGTGTTGTTCACCGTAAACCTTTTCGTGATGTTCACCAAAACCAAACATTTTTAATTATATTATAAAGTAGATGTAGAATGTCAATTAATGCAGTTTAAATGAGGAATTGATCGTTATTTATACAACAATTAAACCATGCAACTTTTTTTTTGAAGTGCTGTTATTATTATAATAATTACCGAAAATGTAGAAACATGAAACATGGCGATACTGGGGTTCGAAATTAGGAAAGGGGTGATCTTGATTCAACACACAATGTCAACTTATAATAAGAAATGTTTACGTAATCTGGTACAAAATTTAACGAGTATATTTCTTTTTAAAAGTACAATAGATCCACAAAGTCCTCAAAAACCCCTTTTCGAGCCTCGTTAGTTCATTTGAACAAGGCTTAGATTCAATAATCACATAGAAAGTTCCAGCAAAAAACGCAATTTTTCAAATGCTGATCTAAAAAAAGAACAACAAAAAGTGAGGGAATCATGCATGTTTCAGACCAGGTGTCAGAAAGCGGTGAAGTATTGCCAGGCCAATCTGAAACGTATGGAACTAATAGAGAATTTTTTTTATTGATCATGCTTGCATTTAATTGGATGAATAAGTCAATTATGAGAGTTGTGGCAACAACTTGGCACGCACTTTGATGTCATGTAGCCACCATTAGAGAAGTCCTGGTTCTGCATTTGTTTATTGCATAAGTTCAGAATTATTCAAACATTTTGCATCTCATTCAAAAGTCAAATCTCTTCAATTTATTCTTAAAACTACGTGTTCAATAATCTGGTATAAAAGAACAGTACCGCAGAAAACGAATAGTGAGTGAATGGATTAAAAGAGTGTC
The DNA here is from genome assembly GCA_030563745.1 of Kodamaea alishanica (nom. inval.). Taxonomy (NCBI): domain Eukaryota; kingdom Fungi; phylum Ascomycota; class Pichiomycetes; order Serinales; family Debaryomycetaceae; genus Kodamaea; species Kodamaea alishanica (nom. inval.). The sequence continues at coordinate 131,814 of JAJMJX010000028.1, forward strand.
TCTTCACCGAATCTTCTTCAACCCTACTCTTCTACAACGCAGACTGTTGCATACAGAGAGTTCTCGTATAAGCACTCTGTAATTATGCCGAACCAGAAAATACTGGAGACTCTTATTAATACTCCGATAAAGAGACTATTTTTTTCGTATTAGAGTGCTATCGAATCTGACACAGGCTCGTATACAGGACGTTTGCTCACTATGGATTACTAGTGTACATGTGGGACATAGTTTCGAAGGTGCAATTATTCTTGTTTCTGCCATGTGAATACAGTTGGTTGGCTTGGTTCTGTAAGATTGCGCTAGTTAAGGATGTTGCACCCGACAGAGGAGCTTTTCAGCATTTAAGTATGCAGGTTATTTCAGACCGACATTTTCAATACTATGGTTCCTCAAGGTCGATGATTATGAAAGTCTCTATAAGATGCTTACAATTGGATCCTTCGATATAAAATTGAACTTTATTCTAGTCTTTTCAGAACGCTGAGAAATTTGAATAAAGACTGGAATATTAAGAATATACTCTGCATTATGCAGATCTGGATGAAATGAAATTTGCAAAATCAATTTTCTGGTAATACGGTTTTAAAAGGTCGCATAAACTATTGAGTATATATAGAGGGTATCGTCAGCTCTGGTTTCAAACATCTAATGAATGCTGTGATAATTGGTAGAAGCTAGTTCATATGGCAAGTTCATCTAATAGGAAAACTGTATAGGTGCTTCCATACTACTTTTGGTTAACTTTGACTGGTATTTAAGTTTGCGGGAATTGCAGAAACAAAGCACTAAACCTTGAATTATTTAAACCAGAAGTATTGGGAGGATTTTGAAAATTCAGTGATTTTTCGTATACGGAACTGGGAACATCTTTAGGATTTAATTGAGAATTAAAATCTGCAAAATAATGATCGACCGCATTGGTGGTGTAGGTTATAGGTTCATATGGTGTTTCTATATACTGTATTGGATTTGGGTTTTCAATTTTATCAAACTGTAAAAATGAGTTCATGTCAAATTGACTAATTTGTGGAACTTCTTCAAACCGAGCGGTGTATTGAGCATTAGACGTTGGGAACCCCATAAAATTACCTTCAGTTGGAAATGATCTCTGGTAAGCAGTGTACAGTGGGACAGGATCACTATAATTCTCTTCGGAAGAATCACTCAATAATGAAAGAATATCATCGATGATTGATGCTTGCATGTATGTTACAGGGACAATGGGTTCACATATTTGATCATAAGACCTGACTATTTCGATGATTGATGTATCATCTACCGAATCTAATTCTGCGTTGATTGGAGTGATCTTAAACTTAGTCATTGGTATTATTCTGGGTATTGCAGGTTCCAAAGCAACAAGATCAACTTCCTTTTCAGAATGCCCCGGACTAGCCACAATTTGAATTGTATTCATAGATAAAGCCGATGTTTCTTCTTCATTTTCTTGAGTGAAGGAAACCGATGTTAGCTCTTCACTTTCTTGATTAAAAGTGACGGAAGAACAAGAATCAGTAGCGAAGGAAGATGGGGAATCAACGAAAAAATTATTAAAACATGTAGTTTCGAGTGGTGAATTAACAATTGTTGAAGATGTGTTTGCCAAAAGGGAATATTTCACGATTTGAGATTTTCCTTTTGTAAACTTGGAAAGAATCAATTTAATCTTGGCCATTATATCACTAATTCTAACCTTGGAAGTTTCAAACACAGCATGCTTTTGAGGGTTATGCTGTGAAGCCCTCAAAAGGGGTAAGGCTGCTAGCAAAGAATTTGAGATCCCATCGTCGTAAGAACTGCTGATCGAGCAAGCATAGTCAGTGGGAGAATATTCTTCTGGCAAGATATTAAAGGTTGGTGACGATCGGATAGTCAAACCTAAATTGAAGATTGGTGAAGATGGAATATCCCCACGATTGTTCTTTTTTAACTTTGAAATAAATAATTTAACCTTGTTCTTAAAAGCAACTTTTTTGCTGCGATTGAACTTAGCTTGAGTTGAATTGGTTTTTGATTCAAAGAGATTATTCCTCTTTGAAACAAACTTGTTTGACTTGTTGAATTGCATTTTGAAATTAAATTGACGAGTCTTTATGATCGTTGGACGAATAGTTACTTTCGGAGTCTTTGATGTTATTATCTGATCGGAAAGTAAAGAAGAAAGATACAAAAGTACAAATAAACTAATCTGGATAATGTCTCTCATTTTATATTATAGATTCTGGTGGTTTACAAATGCATTTGTGGATAGCTTAAAGTTGCAGCAATACGAATATTTTATTTCGCAGCCAATTTTTCTACAATTTTCGCATTCTACTGGAGGAACTGTTGGAGAGAGTAAAAACTGATCAGCGCACTTCTAAAAATTGATTCATAGTCAATCTACATCGCTAAAAAGTATCATTGTCTTGTCTAATTCGTAGAAGAAATGAAAGTAAACGTTATTATGTAAAGTATTTTGGAAAGCATATAAAATAATTTTAGTCAAATTTGAATTTTATGTTGGAAATATAATAAATAGCTGGTCACTAGTATTTAAAGATTCATGAACTAGTTTAATTACAAGTTCTTAGTTGAATTGAGTTGATATATGCTAAAATAAATGTATGCTTTTTAACTTGTTATTCAATCTAAAGAATAGACAGATCTGAGTTTAATCTGTTCAATTGCCAGCTTCAGCACAATAAAGGAGTAATATATTAATTTTCTTGCAAGTTCATTGGCGTTGTTGATGTATACCATTTATTGATATTACTTAATTATATGATCTGATTTCTATACTCTTTCAATATCGGTTCTAATCTTTTTATAATACCTTCCCCACCTCGCACCTGCGCTGATGCCTGTCGCGGTTACACAGAGATATTAATTCTACATCATTCAGGTATTATGAGAGCGTTATCACAAATTATGGAAGGTCACTTACTGAGTATACATATAACTTCAATTTATTCGGTACAAGTCAATCATATTGTTTAAGGGAAGGTGTAGGTTTCATAAACTCTCTTTGCTTTTTGGATGGTATCAAATACTACCCCAATTAATTAGGTAAAGTACGCTCAATTTTTTGCCACAAAAAAAGCGAGAGCACGTGCATATATATCACATGATAATCCAGAGTCAAAAATATAACGGAACTAATCAGCAATTAATTCGGATTTGATGGGCCTGATAAGTATATATTTTGTTAAAAGGTCTCGAAACAAAAAAACTTCAATTGATATCACATTATTGAAATCAAAATATATAACATGTCATCATTACACACAACGAACTTAGACGGTATTTTACCATTGGTTGCTAGAGGAAAAGTCAGAGATATTTATACAGTAGATGAACAAACCTTATTATTTGTCGCTACTGATAGAATTTCCGCCTACGATGTTATTATGGAAAATGGTATCTCTTCCAAAGGTAAAATTTTGACCAAATTATCTGAATTCTGGTTTTCATTTTTGAAAAAGAACATCCCTAATCATTTGGTTTTGTCCAATAATAGCGATGAAGAATTGTTTAAACATTTACCAGCTGAATTATCTCAAGCAAAGTACAAATCACAATTATCAGGAAGGTCTCTTTTGGTTAAAAAAATGAAATTAATACCATTAGAAGTTATTGTTAGAGGTTATATAACTGGTTCCGCTTGGAAAGAATATAAGAAATCAAAAACCGTTCATGGTTTACCTATATCCGAAACTTTGCAAGAATCACAAGAATTTGAAAAGCCAATCTTTACCCCATCCACTAAGGCTGAGCAAGGAGAGCATGATGAGAACATTTCTCCTGAACAAGCTGCTGCTATTGTTGGACAAGAATTGTGTGACAAGTTATCGGCCATTGCCATTAACTTATATTCAGAAGCAAAAGAGTTTGCTAAGACTAAAGGAATTATAATTGCAGACACCAAGTTTGAATTTGGTTTGGATGCCGACAATAATATTGTATTGGTTGATGAAGTTTTAACCCCAGATTCCTCTAGATTCTGGAATGCTGCTACCTACAAACTCGGAGAATCTCAAGACTCATATGATAAGCAATTCTTGAGAGACTGGTTGACTTCCAATGGCTTAAATGGTAAAGAAGATGTATCTATGACTGAAGAGATTGTTGATAAATCAAAACAAAAGTATATCGAAGCGTTTGAAGCTTTGACTGGTGAAGAATGGACCGAATAATTCTGAAAGTATAGAGGCGAATTAAGTTAATTTGGATATAGAATTTAGATCTTCCTGTACTTGCATAAATAAGAATTATATTAGCATCAAATCTTTGGAATTAAACTTCATCTTGTTTCCCATTGATTCACCGCATTGTTGTATCGAATTAGATATCATAATCTAAGCAGTGATAGCCTATGATTGTTAACTGAAAAGAAGCAACTTGATTCACAATGATCCAATTCTAACATACAACCTTAAAGAAACAACACCTCTTGTTAGAGAGATTATAGGTGACTTGTTATTTCACCTAGTATCAAAATTGGCACTTAAATCTCTTATAGCAATGGCAGCTTTAATGAATACTACAATACCTGATAAATTCTTAAAGGGCTTAAAGTTTGAAATGTTACAAATGGAGTGATACTTCTCCTTTTTGTTTTTTTATGTATTTTTGTATATCGTTGCCTACTTATAATGAGTCAGTACATAAACGAAAAATCTTCTCTCGCCTCGATTGATTTTATGTTAATTGATTTGAAGCTAATGACGATTCTTACGGAGATACACTTCCTCATATTCAGGTACATGCCTTTTTTCCAATGACAACCTTTCCATCTCATCTGTGAATCTCTTCTTTACTGTTGTCCCCTGAAGTCTCTGTTGATTTTTATAAGGATTTGTATGATGTCCATCATAATCATCAATTCCAAAACCTGGTACTGTGGAGGCATTTGTAGGGGTCATGGGTATGTTATTTGTCAATATTGGAGAATTCCCTGAGTTGATATTGGTTGTCATCGTAATATTCCCGTTACGAGCCTTTAATGGTGCCCTTCTCATATGTTGTTCTTCCATTAATTCCTTTGGACCGCGTGGCTTATTTACAATTTGTTCATTGCTATTGTTGTTGCTTAAGTAGTTTTGATGGAGAAAATTACGTGCTTGGGTAGTTGATACTTGTTGATTTATATTCAGTACTACTTTTGAAGTGGAAGAAGGATCTGATTTCTTTCTATTCAATTCATGCTGTTGTTGTTTACCTAAAATCTCCTTTAATTTTTGCTGCACTTCTTGTTCAACTACCATTTTAAATTCTCTTTGATATCCTAATCGAACTTCTTTTGCTTCTAAGTCCATTTGACGTTTTCTTAATTCAAATTCTTCGAGAAGTTCATCTTCAAATTGTTGCTTTTGTAAGTTATATTTTTTCTGTAGCTTTTCGAATTCATCTTCCATCTCTTCACGTTGAATAAGGACTTTACGCTCTAAATTAGTCAAATATGACTCTTTCTTCTTTAATTCTTCATTCTTATTAAAAATTTGCTTTTGAAACTCAGTTAAATTAGAATTGAATTCTTTTAATTCCATTTCTTTTCTTAAAAATCTTATTGATAAAGTATCTAATAAATCGTAACATGAAGGTCTTAAGTCTGTATCTACCGTTATACAATCCTTAATAATAGACTTTAATTGGTTAGAATAATTGTCCGATATCATCTCTAGTGGAATAATACCTCTTTTTATTTTCGTTTGTAATTGTAGGTGAGTTTTTGCTTGAAAAGGTGGTTGCAAAGTGCATAGTTCAAAAAGAACACAGCCTAAGGACCAAATGTCACAAACTGGAGAATATGGATTATCAACTAAAACCTCAGGTGACATATAATAAGGAGTACCCACATATGTCTTTGCAAAATCATTTTGTGAAGTTAGCATCTTTGCTAATCCAAAGTCACCTAATTTGATTGTTTTACCCGAATTCAATATAAATATATTATCAGGTTTGATATCTCTGTGTATAATAACAGTTTCAAAATTGATAGAAGGCTCCTTATCATTGTCGCTGGAGAACAAATTGACTTTCTTTGCATCCATACCATAGTGACAGCGATGCAATGCTAACAAAGTTTGGACCAAAACTTGCCAAATGAACTCCTCTGGTACTTGTTCTTTATTCTTTTTGAAATTAGTTATCACTTGAGCCAAATCTCCACCTTCACAGAATTCCATGTATATATGTATGCATTTATTCTCCAAAATATGATCATGCTTATAATATTTGACAATATTTGGATGATTCAATTCTCTCAATATCCTTAGTTCTGAGATCAATTGATTTCTTTCTTGGTTATTCATAGAATTGTACTCAATTTCTTTTCTGACAAATATATCACCGGTTGATTTTTGTCTTACTTTACGAACCGTACCAAAGGAACCTTTGCCAATTATTTCCAATGCTTCATATTCATTACTGACGTTGGTTGTAGCCATAATTTCAATAGATCAATGTGATTTAGTAGTTAGGTTGTTTTATTAGTGTTTAGATATTATTTGGTGATGTGAATAAAATGAAATTCAACCAGTCAAAGCTCTAAATATTTCGAAATGATTTTCTGATGATGATTGAAATGAACTTACTAAACCCAAAAACCCTGAGTCTACTCTTTATATTGATTGGGCAAGATGCAAAATGATAAGGAAAAAAAAACAAGATTTTATAATATAACGGCTGTAACGAATTGCGTAGTTGTATTCTGAAAGTAAGATTAGCTTCGTTTGTATTAAAGGCCCATTCTCAATCCTTGACGGGAATTTTATAGGGCTTGAAACTCGTATGGGGTAATTCAGAAACAAGAAAAAGAAACCAGTTCTTTAATGTAGTGTGGTCTTTGAAGAAAGGCGTATAAAAAAGATTGTTTGACTTGTTATTTCTTCTTTAACGTTTAACCTAGTTTCGAAACAATGTGATTTGTAAAACACTGGCTTAGTAAAAAATGAAGAAAAAGAAAAAAAGACAATTATGCTAGAATATAGTTAGGATGAATATTAAAAAGAATCAACAATCAATAGTTCCTAGTATGTCTTATTTACTCTATAGAAGCAAATAAGTAAAAATGATTTCAAGTTCCTCTGGGTAGAACACAAATCTTATATTTACCTTATTTCCTAATTGGGAAATGATGATCTTAGTGTTGAAAATTTCACTTCTCTCCAACATATTATGTAATGAAGTTTCAGATGATTCTTTTAAACAATCAAGTCAAATGGGTACTTAAAAACCAGTCGAGTGAATAGAACCACGTTGTATTACACTCAAATTTTATACTTTCCTTTGACAGGGAATGAAACTGTCAAGTATAATCCTTGGATTCTCTGTAACGTTAAACAGTGCCACTCTTATACAAATAAAACCAATGATTACTCATGTTGCATCAACCTATTGACTCACAAACAAGTGGGATTTGGAATAACTATATTCAAAACTGAGAGATGAAGAAGAGAAAATTAATCAACAAAAATGGTAATGCCATATTCAAGGCTTTTCAAGTCTAGTAATCATGAGGGGTGATTCTCATTGCGGAGTATTTTTCAAGTGCAAGACAAACTTTTCTGTACTTAATGTTTAATTCTTGAATCCACATAAAACGAACACTAAAACCAAAAAGATATCACATTTGTAACCTGATGATTCATAATAGGTCTTTGAATGCTAGTTCTCACCTTTCAATTGGCTGCTTCTGATAATCCGTAAAATTTCTTAAACTGAAATCTTGAATTTGTATTATGACGTAATCTGAATTCGCACAAATTGTTACTCTTGAAATATACATTTTCATAAAGCTATCGGTATAGTTTGTGTTTAAAATGTGTTCAAAGGTTTTCCGAATCGAGCTTTCATTTCACATCATCTTTCTTTTGCCCTTAAACACAGCACTTTCTTCTAACCTATCTAGTTTTAACTAATGCTTTCATCGACGACTTCCTGATTTAGAAATCTGATTTTTAAGCCGCACGATTTGTAACACTTTCGTTTCAATGAAATCAAAATATCGAAACATCTCCACCATCATAGGGGGCTCGTTTAATACATTTTACATAGTCATTTTGAAAAGTGTCTTAAAATAATCTATTTTACTTGTCAGAAATTGTGGAGGGGTTAGGGGTTTAATTATATGTTGAGTCAATTATTGTGCATGAGTGACCAAGCGTTTCTCGTGTGTGACATTATAAAGGAAAGAAAACCTGCTGAAACATTATGTTTGTAATTTCCCCCATCATCAGACAATAAACCAATGCTCCAATCTCCTATGCATCTTGAGGCAGAAAGTCTTACACAGAATCACGAACCATCATCAAATAGACAATCAAATAAATGGAAGAGGAAATTTAGAAACAATATTTCATTTCCAAACTCGAACCCAGATCAAAATTCTTCATTTCATTCATTACACGATCATATTCCTTTATTGAGTCCCCTAGATGGGGTATATAATCAAACTGCTCCTGCGAATGCCTTTGTGAAATCATCTCTGGGCACTTTTAACTCAAAGACTTCGGGCACTTCATCCTCATCAACCAATTTCTTTTCTACTCCAAAGGAAGTGTCAAGGGAACATTTTTCTTCCCGTACTCCTGTTACAGAGCAACGCAATGTTTTTGTTGATTCAAAATCTACTAGGAATAGTTCATTTAGCTCTCCGCGAAAGCATTCATATTCGTCATATACAAAATTTTCACCATCCCCTTTTATATCGTCAGATACTTCTAGTTTCAAAATAAAATTGCCTTCTTCTCCTTTTAACCTCAAGGAATATTCACCATTTAAAAATAGGCGATCACAAACTAAAGATTTTGATGAAATTCCTTTGACAAAAAAGGCTTTGGAAGCTAAGGGTCCAAAGATAAAGCCCTTCATATTTGCGCAAACTCAGAGCTCAAAAGGCAATCCTAGTATAGAAGAAAGTTGTTTTATTTGTGAAGAACTTCTTCAAAACAAGCTACACGATGAACATTTAATGCAACTAAAATGCGGCGATTTCATACATGGAGAATGCTTCAATTTATCGATTGATTATAATATTGGCATTTTAAGCACTAATCAATATTTAAGTACTTCAAGTACAAGGGATGAAATATTTGATCAAGTATTTCCTATTTGTACTAGCAAAAAATGTACAGAAACGACCGAAAAGATGGTTGCAGCCAACAATAAAGTAAATGAAAAGATTATTTTGCGTGCAATGATGTCTATAAACCAATCTAAAACCATGAATAAAAACGGAAGTTTGATGTTACTCGGCAAAACTTTGACACCAAACTCGAAACAACTGCAACTGCGCAAGATTCCTGAGGAGCTTGATAAACCTTCCTTCCTGTTAAAACAGCTTAATTCTTCATCCGATTCTTTTAGTCTGTTGGACACGCCTACCCCTAACCCTGTGTCGTTCTTTGCAAGTTCACCTGTTATAAACAAAAACGAAAATCAACTACATGCTGAACATGAAAAGAGGCAGATAGCACCGCTTAAAGCTAAACCTACTTTATTGAAAAAAATTAATACTTCCATCACAGTTTTAGATTCTATAAACGGTATCCAAAGAGATTCTATATACTCAGGGGCCTCCATTTCACCAACAATGACTATATCTACTATCAATACGGAAACCTTTAAGGAGAACAATTATGATGATATTTCGATTAGCGACTTGAAATCCTCATTCATTCAATTTCTTTTGAACAATTGTGATGGTTTTGCTTTGAATGATTTATTAAAACTAGGAGGGTTACGGTTAGTTGACAGGCTATTGATCAGTTTTGATGGTATAGCATATGAATCTAAAATAGCCTTCCTTTTTGAAAATTATTTGGTTATTATTAATAATACTGACAGCCAGGGACACTCTGAGTCAAACTTTCCGATTCTTTTTTCTTTACATAGTATTGGAATCTCGACACCTAAGCACTCAATATTGAAGATTACCAGAAGATGTGATGACATAGATAGTCATTGCGAAGATACTCACCAAGAAATATCATTGAATTCAGAGACCACTTCGATCATAGAAAAATGGGTAGTTGCTACCTCTGATTTTCAATTTAATTTTCCTTTACATATTATCACATCAACTATAGCCTTGCCAAATTTGAATAACAGAAAAAATGGCAAGATAACCTCAGGAAGTTTTCTCAGCTCAAATTTGGGTAGGAGGCATATGGGGAAATATAGAAAATCAAACTCATTATTAAGTGATACTTCGGGCTTTGAGGGAAAGAAAGACGAATTTTTAAGTGATCTCTCCATTGATGTCTCAACTAAAGGATTGGGTAGGCCAGTTTTAAGTCGTTCTACGAGTTTAGACGGTGGTATTTTCGTGCTCAACAGTGAGGGCGATTCTGGTTTTAATCCTAAGATTTTAGACTACAACTCTCTGTCAGGCACAGATTCGGATTCGGATTCAGATTCTGACTCGGAGTTTATTAAGATGGCAATCAATGACAGAATGACTAAAACCCGAATTGATCATCTTTTCAAAGATAAAATAGGAGAGAACTATACAACATCTACTTTGGACCTCACCGATCATGTGCAGTTAAAAACTCGAAAAATTCACAAGAGGGATGATCCAAACGCGATATACAGTGAGTTTTATGTCAACTCAGATCAAGAGTCCACTCACGATCTCGTCCAAAATATTCCGCGGAGAAACGATATGCATACGCTCAATGATTCACATTTGAGCCTACAAAATGATTGGCAAAGCTTGATACTACGCGTTGATCAAGCGATGACTAAATAGACATTTTGAAGTTTTTATTCGTATATTCAAGGATTGTTAGCTATATTTTGAGATCTGAAAAAATTAATAAGAGGATGTGAATTATTTTAGGCGCTTTGTGATATTTAGTTGGTCATACCGAAGCAATGTTGTTGGGTGCAAAAAAAAAACGGTATCGTAAAATCGGAAAAGAAAAATTAGCAAAATGTTGAAAAGAGCTGCGAAAAAAAAGGAATTTTTGACACTTGTTCTTCTGTTGATCTGTTTCCTATCATTACTTGATGAACGAAATAAAAAACTCTGATTACATTGAACGTATGAGAAATAGGTATTTATAAAGGCTTGTGATAAAGGTTCCCGTTCAATCGATTGTAGGTATGCGGCTAAGAGCGAATTTAGTTAAGGATGATATTGGAAACTGCTTCAAGTCGGTTTGCTTACAGGAGCAAAAACTGTGAACAATTTGTGGGATCTTTATCCATACAGAGCTTATTTATGAAGTTTTTGAAGTTATTAAAAAAATTTTTATTATTTTTATATTAAACATGTCTGAAAAAAGTATATGAAGTAAATGTAAATATCAGATTTATAGGTGGGGAGCGCATAACATATAATTTGAAGTCTCTGTTTCTAATAATACTCTATTTGAGTTTGTTTCGTTCGATTGAAAATGATTTCTTTATTTTACTTGTTCTTTTCATCAACGCTTTAGCTTTTATTTCTGTCGTTCCAATCATTTGCCAGGTCTTTTTGATGTAAGGCCCAAAGATTAACATATACATAGCTTTATTAATCTCAGATGAATTTGCTGAATGAAGAATATATTTACAAAGACGTAAGATTTCCTGATTCGATTGATTTCCGCACTATATTTGGTTCTATATCATACATACATCCTCCCTGTCGTCAAAAAAGCGTTTGAGGATTGATCAGAATCATAAAATATGAAGATATTTTTAGGGATTGCTAAGACTTTTACTTCTAAATCAAGAGGAAAGGAGCCACAGTTTCATTTAATTATGATCAGATATGTAAGTTACATATTGGTCAAATTCTCTTGTTTTGGCCCTTGCTTACCACATATACCAAAAGCGAATTCGACTAATTCATAAAAGCTCATTTGATTTCTTAAATGGTGCGAAAAACAGAAATCAATTTGATATTTTGAGCGACGCACGACAATTATTTTTTATAGTCATGTCTAGAACCTTTGTTCAAGATGCCACTACCGCATAAGCGAACCAAATCGAAAAACTCCTGCCATCAAATTATGTGGTTACGCTTCTACATCTGCTGCTTACGAGAAAAAAATAGTTGATTGAGATCTTCACTATAAGTAGAAATTATGGTAGTAAATAATCGTAACAATACGGCACTCTCATGAACCTAAAAATAGCAGACGATATTTATTTTTTTTTGCTTCAAGACGTTTTTGGAGTGAATTCTTCGCGTATTCTAAATCTTCAACATTGTTGCACTCTAGGCGAAACCCCTTTTCATTCTTACTCACAATTTTTTTATCCTCCCGCTCCTATTTGGGCTGGTTTGGGAATGTGAATAACCGGAAGCAGTCACGGATCCCCTTAAATTTCTAAGCCTTGACCACTTCAAGACCGATATCATTATAAGTAAAAGTTCGTAGTCGCGATCCAAGTATGTTGCACTTGATGTCAAAGTTAATGGCCATTTCGTAAACGCAATTTGGGCTCCTTATTTTAAAGAAATCTTGATTCAAGTTTATTGTCCTTGTACAGGTTAGAATATTTGTTTACAATTAGTTTCATCGATTCTATGGTTTGATATAGTTGCTTTTTTGCCTTTCAATTATTTTCTGTTCTTGAGGACCTTATCGAATCACTGAATTCTTTTTTGAAAAAAAAAACACATCTTAATTGAAAAGAATTCTAAATTTGGTCTTTGTTTCCTCCTCCTGGTGGTTTCAAAATTCACTTTACTCATTTACTCTGTTTGGGTGGCAAATTTATTATAATATTATTATTACCGTCCAGTCCATACCTTTTTGATTCGCAACTTTGGACTCAGTACCAAGAATTATATTCTAAAATATGCTTGCAGTTACACCTATAGACTGCATAATGAAAATATGGTCACTGCTATACTAATTCTCTCTCTATATATTTTTTAAAATTAAATATTTTCAAGATTTGCAGCTTTTATACACCTAATTCCCAATTTATTGGACCTTGCTTAATACCGAAAAGGCTTTATAGTTTGTAGGAGCCGCGTTCATTTTGAAATTAGCCAAAATCTCCAAACCAATTATGTACTCTTTACACAATGATATGACATTTTCTAACAGAAAGCAGTTTGGGATCAAACGTGCGGTATCAGCATATGCTTCAATAGTGAAATCTATCTTATAGTTAGATCTTATCAAGGTGACTTAATTTTTATTTTTTAAGAAATAATTTCATTGATTCTATTTCTTTTTATCATCATCTTCATTATCTTGGTTTTTTTACCTTACTTCAATTCAAGTTAAGAAAACCAATTTTATGCAATATTCCAATTTCGATGTTCAATTTCCAATTTCAATTTTTTTGTTTCCCAATCTGTAATACCTTTTTTGATCTCTCCATTAACCTTTAAAATATCACTCTTCGTATTGATTGCCATTTCTGCTTCGGACCTGAGGTTCATAAAATTATTTCTCAAGCGAAACGTTGCTTACCGTGCCAAAAAAGAACATATAACACATTGTTAAAGTTACCTTAGATTCCCTTATACTTATTGGGAAAAGTTTTGAGCTTAAATGGATCAATAGGTGGGAGATGTGTATTTCTTTCATTCGATAACGCTAATCTAATTTCTTTATAAAGGGCTGAAGGCAGCCCCAAATTTTGCAAAGGTTCCCATTCATCGAACAAGAAAACACTTTAGATTCCAGGTCAGAATGTTGTTTCATAAATTCTTGTATTTTTCTTTAGTACAAGCAGTTTTCGTTCTTGGTATCGTCATCCAAAAACCAGTAGTTACAGACAGTACTATTGATTTGTCGATTGGTGATATCACGATCGAATCAGGATCTTATGGTTCTATTATCAATAATGCTTTCAATGCTTTCACCGGTTCTTTATTGGTACAAAAGAATGCAGGACTTTATATTTCTTCATTTTCAAATTCAATCGCTTTACAAGTTGGTCTTTCTGGTATCTTGAGCTCGATTACAAACCATGGTGTTATCTCCTTTAACTCTGTTGAATCGCTCACAACTCCAAATTATGCTCTCGTTGGTGCTTCCTTCTACAATGACGGTCAATTATTTTTTGCTGCTGATGGTTCCATTGGTGTTCCAGTCATGTCTATTTCATCAACTTCATGGACTAATAAGGGTTTGATTACCTTCTACCAAACCACTAGATCTACCGGTGTTGTTTCTCTTGGCTCTGACTCTCTGTCCATTACCAATGATGGTACTATCTGTTTACACAACGAGGCATACGTTCAATCTACTGTTGTCAACGGGAATGGTTGTATATCTGTCGGAACTGGTTCGAATCTTTACATTCAAGATTCTTTGCAAGCCTTCTCTCCTCAACAGACAATTTTCTTGGAAACTCAAAGTTCATCTCTTAAGGTTGAAGCTTTATACCTTACTCAAACTTTCCTTGTTAAAGGCTTTGGGAATAATAATATTATCGGGTTAAGCTTGCCCCTTAATTCACTTCTGGGAGAAAAACCTTTTGCCTACAACACAGCAACCGGTATTTTGACACTCTATAGTGGAGCAGTTTCTCAAAACTTTAACATTGGTCTCGGCTACAATCCTCAATTATTCAAGCTTGAAAATGGTGTATTTGGCCCTGGTATTGAAACTGTACTTAACGGTGGTGTCAAATATAACGGCCCACCACCACAAACTAGCAATTCAGGTGATTGTATGGCTTGTGTAGCTTTACCATCATCCGCCACATCTGATTCCTCCAATTCCTTGAATTCAATTCCTTCTTGGAACAAGCGTGACGAGAACGCTGATGATTCATCTCCTGAAGACGTGGCACCTGCAGCTATTCCAAATAAATCAACAACATCGACCAAGAAGACTACCTCAACAACATCGACCAAGAAGACTACCTCAACAACGTCGACTAAGAAGACTACCTCAACAACGTCGACTAAGAAGACCTCAACAACATCGACTAAAAAGACCTCAACAACATCGACTAAGAAGACTAGCTCCACTTCGACTAAGAAGACTAGCTCCACTTCGACTAAGAAGACTAGCTCCACTTCGACTAAGAAGACTAGCTCCACTTCGACCAAGAAGACTAGCTCCACTTCGACTAAGAAGACTAGCTCCACTTCGACTAAGAAAACCAGCTCTACTTCGACTAAGAAGACCAGCTCTACTTCAAGCAAGAAGACCAGCTCCACTTCGACTAAGAAAACCAGCTCCACTTCAAGCAAGAAGACCAGCTCTACTTCAAGCAAGAAGACCAGCTCCACTTCAAGCAAGAAGACCAGCTCTACTTCAAGCAAGAAGACCAGCTCTACTTCAAGCAAGAAGACCAGCTCCACTTCAAGCAAGAAGACCAGCTCTACTTCAAGCAAGAAGACCAGCTCCACTTCAAGCAAGAAGACCAGCTCCACTTCAAGCAAAAAGACGAGCTCCACTTCAAGCAAGAAGACCAGCTCCACTTCAAGCAAAAAGACGAGCTCCACTTCAAGCAAGAAGACTACCTCTTCAAGAAAGACTAGCTCCACCTCTTCAAGAAAGACTAGCTCTTCAAGAAAGACTAGCTCCACCTCTTCAAGAAAGACTAGCTCTTCAAGAAAGACTAGCTCCACCTCTTCAAGAAAGACTAGCTCTTCAAGAAAGACTAGCTCCACCTCTTCAAGAAAGACTAGCTCTTCTTCCTCGAATAAGGAAAGGTCTACTTCTTCATCGAAAAAGATTAGCTCTTCCTCAAGAAAGAGGTCGTCAACCAGTTCTTCTAAGATCACATCCCGTTCTTCTAAGAGGTCGTCATCCAGTTCTTCTAAGATCACTTCCCGTTCTTCTAAGAGGTCGTCATCCAGTTCTTCTAAGGTCACATCCCGTTCTTCTAAGAGGTCGTCATCCAGTTCTTCTAAGATCACATCCCGTTCTTCTAAGAGGTCGTCATCCAGTTCTTCTAAGATCACTTCCCGTTCTTCTAAGAGGTCGTCATCCAGTTCTTCTAAGGTCACTTCCCGTTCTTCTAAGAGCTCGTCGCGCTCTTCTAAGCTCTCGAGTTCTTCTAAGATTTCGTCATCTAAGCGCTTGCAAAATTCAACTATTATTACCACAGTAAAGTCGAAAACGCAAACTATCACAACCGTTAAGCCTACCAAGTCAAAAACCGAAACTATCACAACCATTAAGCCTACCACAGTCAAGACAAAAACTCAAGTTTCTACAACCGTTATTGTCACTGTCACCACAAACTCGCAAGGTAAGGTCGTCAGCACTACCTTCACCACCACTTGCCCAATAACTGAGACCTTTGTTACATCCACTATAAAGACAAAGCCGGTAAAGGTTTCCACGTCGCTTATAACTATCCGTACCACAAACTCGGAAGGTAAGCCAACCACCATTACTGAAACCACAGCTGTCACTAGTGTTCCTGAGGTTCCCGTTATAACTGTTCGTACCACAACCTCGGAAGGTAAGTTGACCACCATTACTGAAACCACAGCTGTCGCTAGTGTTCCTGAGGTTCCCGTTGTAACTGTTCGTACCACAACCTCGCAAGGTAAGTTAACCACCATTACTGAAACCACCGCTGTCACTAGTGTTCCTGAAGTTCCTGAAGTTCCTGGCACTCCAGCTACTCCAGCTACTCCAGCCACTCCAGCTACTCCAGCTACTCCAGCTACTCCAGCTTCTCCTGAAGCTACCACACCTGCTACACCTGCTACACCTGCCACACCTGCTGCTCCTGGTGAAGCTACTACTCCTGCTACACCTGTTGCTCCTGGTGTTCCTGGTACTCCTGCTACACCTGCTACTCCTGGTGAAGCTACTACACCTGCCACACCTGCCACTCCTGCTGCTCCTGGTGTTCCTGGTACTCCTGCTACACCTGCTGCACCTGGTGAAGCTACTACACCTGCCACACCTGCCACTCCTGCTGCTCCTGGTGTTCCTGGTACTCCTGCCACACCTGCTGCACCTGGTGAAGCTACTACTCCTGCTACACCTGCCACTCCTGCTGCTCCTGGTGTTCCTGGTACTCCTGCCACACCTGCTACTCCTGCAGAAGCTACTACTCCTGCAGAATCTGTTGCTCCTGAAGAATCTGCAGCTCCCGAAGTAACACCAAGTCATAATGCTGCATCTATGCCAGGTTTTGGTTTGAGTGCCATTGCTATTATATTCCTGACTTTGATCACATTTGTGTTCTAATTCAGTATAAATCCAGCCCTTTTTATTATTTTTCGATTAATATAAAACCAAAAAGCAAAAAAAAATTCGGTTGTTGCTTCGAAACCTTTTTGTTTTGAATTCTTCATTGGTACTTTTTAATTTCATGTTTCTGTGCTTTTCTTTCTTTCGTTTTGGCCTTATGGCACTTCTTTTTTTGACTTAATAGCTAATTTACACTTCTGTCTTTAGTTTTAATTTTATAGTAATAAGAAATTGTTTTGTAAACCAAATCATCGATGACCAGCAAATTATATTTGATGATTTTTTACCAGTGTTTGGAGCAACGTAAGATATCTAAATCAAAGTTTTTCTGGACAAGCTATGATCGAAAAGTCAGATTAATAATTAAATAAACTTAGCAAGGCTTCCATCAATTTATAAACTAAACCCTTCATTCAGATAATCCTGGCCCAAAAAATCTATTCTCTAGGAAATTTAACGATATATTATTTTCTAAGCTTATATTAGTTTGTAATCAAGGATGTGACGGATACCAATTGATATTGCTTATTTCTTCCGACCGATCTAAGGAAACAGAAAGTTGTTTGGTGTCAGCAAACAACTAGGAAGTAAAAGCCTGACAAAACGCGTTGATCATTAAAGCAATTGATTTTTTGAGGTCTTTTTTTCAGAAGTTTTATTAAATTGGTTATGATTACAGAGAGAATTTGAATCAGCAGTTGATCGCGGGGATGAATATAAATATACACTTACATTTCTTAAGTGTGGACCTATGATTTGTCTTTTTTTCTTTGTTCAGGTACTAGGGATAGAATTTGTCACTACAATGTATCAAGTCATTGACTATTCTGTCAAAAGGTTTGTTCTATGCAAACCATGTTGATTTACACTGTCTCGATCCAAATCGTATTTGGCAAACATTCAAAGCTATATATATGTCTCACTTATTGCTCAATCAGCGGTGAGTCTAATTGAGAAGTACCTGTATGTGCACTGGAGATACACTAGATGGCTCAATTAGCCACCTAACGCTTCAAGGGTGAAATATAGTGCCATTTGCAGGTTGAGCAAGATATAATTTCTATCATCAACAGGCTCCTTTCCCAAAATCAACTCAGACAAATAAACACTAAACTTTTTCTACAGGTCAAACGAGGGCCAATGCGAACAGCCAATACGCCATGAGAGTAAACGAAATTACAGACTCAAGGCTGCATTTTCTTTCGTAATATTACTATATTCTTTTCTCGTGAAATATTGTTCAGGAGGTCACGAAATAGAATATTGGACAAAACTTATTGGCACATAGGGCTCCTTTTTATACGGCGCTTATGTTCGAAGAAACCAGCGTCTCTTGTAGTATTTTTATCCTGTTTGTTCATCGTGGAATCTGCGTAATAATAACCTGTTATGAGCGAATAAAATATCGTTCATTGAAACTCGAATTGTAAGCACTAATTTTCTTCATTCAACTAATTTGAATACTTGAGACATGTAATGCGACTCATCATCAAAAGTTATGTTTTTGTTATTATGTTCAAAGACTTTGTATCTAAAGTTTTCACGTTTCCTGGAGACAATAGGTAATCGTTTATTATGCATAGTGTGAAAATGAGAGAGAGTTCCTGAAAGAACTTTTAGTTCATAAAAGTAGACATTCTATGCACTTACTAGGTATTTGATTGATTTTAATTGCGTGCTTCCATTATAAAGAGATTTTTTTTTTTTATTATATGGCAATACATAAGAATAACAATGAAAGTCTTTGGATAGTTGATGCTCCGAGTATGTCCTTCAGTATTTGATGCATTAACTATTTTTTTGCCGATACTTGTGGATTGAAAAATAGTTTTCCAAATTGAAAGGCACATGATACATAACGTGCCTTAATGATCTTTACTTTCGAAAGTCGTGCGTGTTGCAAAATTTTGTTTTGAATTTTTAGTGCCTATTTTGATAATAATTGGGAAAATTTGTGGAAATTTTATAAAATTCACTATTTTCGAGCAGTTTTTTTAGATCATTACTACATTGATGTGATCTGAATAACGGACCGATTTAATAGAAGTCGCACATGAAAACTTAACCTCAGAGGTACGATCAGGTTGTTTTTATTAGCACTCGGCGTTCTAGAGAGTAAAACTGGAAATTGTACTTAGAATTAACTATTGACCTTATAATTTCAAGGAGAAATAGTTGATGTCATCTTTAACCGTTAAATTTTATCTTTTATGCCACGGTTTTGGAAAAAATTGTAGTAAGATCCCAAAAGATTAATTAAAGTTTGCAATAAACTTTTTCTACGCAGAAACAGAGATACAAGATCTTTTTACGATACGAATAATGTAATGATTTTGAAATGAGGTTTCATGTTTAGGATTTTTATTTAACACTTCGATGACCTTCAATTAAGCCAGGCTGCGTATCTTACACCAAAGTTCACAGGCTGGCTTTGTCTTTTGGGTCTGCTATACGATAAAACAAGAAAATGCCACAAACCTAAAATAATCTTTGTATTGCCGTATACACCGCGAACAGTGGACTGGCAGCTTGATGTAAAATGAGGTGATAAATTGCACTTCGGTAAACCCGAATGAAAAGAAATGAAATTCGTTAACATTTTGATTTTTTTTAATGTACGTTTCTATTTAAGTCTCCATGCATGAGTTATGATGCCAATGAAAATTTCAAAATAATCCCGTATATTCGCTTCGATGCCTCAAATGGTTCTGTGTTCACCAACAACACAAAAAATTAATGATGCTCTTTTGTCGCAATACAATTTTGAACGAAATTTTTGCATTCCTATAATAAATCCGACGTGTCCATGAAATTTATCTGTGATATTTCTTTGTTGCCCATACCACGGCTGACAAAAAGAGCTGTTAGCCATTAAGAGGAATTTAATATTGGTAATCATCGTGAAGTGCTTCAAATAAATTTGAAAATTCTAAAAAAATCACTGTTTGAAATCTTCCATTTAAAAGAATTAAAACAGAATAATTATTCAATGCCTCATACTCTTAACACCAGCTAAACTATAGACACCAAAGAAAATGTAGAGCTGAGTCACATATAATACCTACGGGAAATAAAAATTATATGAAATGAAATTCTTGACCATCACTAGTCTAATTGTTTTCTTTTACATTTTATGCTTCCAAGTTTATTGTAGATCTAGCGGTCGGTGTCAACTTAGTTTTGATATAGAGGAATGCATAAAGTGGTTAAATCGGTAAAACTCGAAATATACAAGGTTGATACATGAAATCAATACACCACTTAAAGATTGGGTATAATGGGCACCGAAGATATACAGAGAGGAATTAAATTTATTAAGAAATAACTGAAACAATTTTAAATGCTTTTGGTCAACAATAAGCTAAAGAATTTTATAATTGATACTAGAAAAATCACCAAACGTCAGGAAAAGGTGCGTAATAAAATTGAGAAAGGAAAGATACACATGAATGGAAGCAAAGATATATGATAAATTATTTGCTGGATGATAAAATTTTGAGATTATGATATCAATGGCAACATTTAAAAAGTAAACAATACAATAAAAGTGTTACTATCACAGGTATTTTCGTTGTGACATTTGAGTAGTCGACATTCTACCGATTTTATGAAAGGGGTTATAAATTTTTGTTTTCGAAAAAATTCTATTGCACACTTTTGGAGAATTTGAGAGTAAAGATCAGTGGAATCTGCAACTTTGGATAATTATGGACCATGCGATTTCACTGAGAGATTCTTGGTGTCTTTTTTAAAGATGGAGTTTATCGAAATATTGTAAAAAGTTGTCACATGTAGTCTAATGTGTTCGCAATTACGTGGCTAATTACATAATCTACCTGCATATAAATGAGACCAGAAGAAGGTCGATATTGCATATAATTTTCTGATATTCTTATTGCGAATATCGGAATTGAAAAGGTTGTTGAGACGAACTACTCACGAATGTACATAAACGGACTGAATGTGATAGAACAGGTTCACATATTTGCCAATTAGATAGAGTTTCCCTACTCAAGGAGGTCACGCATCAACCACTAACTGAGGCGCACATATTTGAATGCCGTGCCACCCCTATCCGAAGTCAATCCCTGAGGAGATCTGAATCGTATATAAATAGGGCAAGTTAGAACCTATTTTAGTCTAGATAAACAATCAGATCGAATCAGTACTAATTTAAGGAATATATAAGTGTAAACAAGTATATATCAACCCCAAAACCTAATAAGAACTTAATAAGTAAAATTAAGATACAGTAGACCTGCATATTACTAGACCAATTATTTGCCAAAATTCCAATAAATTATATAAGTCACGTGAAGTATATACTGCATATAAACCGCTGAAACAACATTTATTGATAGTATCGACATAGGAAAGTTGACATATAACTACTCCTTACTCAAAGGAGGAAAAGTGATAGATCAGATCCACACATATACACTTTAAATGGCATTACACCTCAAAGGGTGGCCATGCTTTTATTAATACCATCTTTTTATGTTGCACAGCAGTTGCGCAAATAAATGACTCAATAATTAAATGCAGAGTATTCAAATTTTCCGTTCTCAGCTATTGTTCCTTTTGTAACTTTATTAATTCTCTATATACTTCAAACTAGTGGGCAAGAATAACTTTTTTTTAGAATCATTTCTGATTTATTGCAGTAAGAAAATATGTGTGTTTGCAATTTGAGTAATCGATTCAGGTAGATGATATGCCAATGCAGCATATTTTTATAATGAATAATACTTCATGAATGTTTTACAAGCTAATGTGGAATGAGAGCTGACTTCTAAGTTTATTATGACTATTTCATAAAAAGAAAGAATCTCTTTGCTTATTCTTTCCTTTGAATTTTAAAGCTTTGGACAAAGTACATATTTTGCTGGTGATAACAATAAACCACGAGGTTGTAAATGATAATAACTTTTGAGCAACCGGATCGGCCTATTCAGGAAATTCGTATCTGCGAGATTAATTAAATCGATCAACAAGCACAAAAAATAAGCCAAAAAAAAATTCTTAATATGCACAAGATATTAAAAAAACAAGGCTCGTCGCATAAACTACAGATCTTTTGATTTATATTTGGCCATCAGTAAAAATTGCTAATGATACGTCACTCAACGCTTATATACTGTTTAGGTCGGTATATGATATTTCGTGGTTTGCTGGTCTTTTTTAGCACAGAATTTATGCTTAGGGTATTTATAAATTTGAAAATTGTATTTTAATAAACAATCATCTGTCTTTTTCAGGAGATGCTTTGTATTTTTCTGGCATTGAATTTTGTTTAACTGATATACTCGACAGAAAAAACTTGAAACGAGGCGTAAAGTTTTGTTTTTTCTACGATAAATACAGTTTAATTTTATGGTATATGGTAACATAATAGAAAAGTATGGTTTCGAAAAGTAAATAATTTTATGTAGAAAATTTCTTTTGATTAATTAGGAAAATACACGTTATGAATGCATGATGCCGCACCTTTTCTCCTGCTGACGCACGCCCTAAAATTGTTGAAAATGTATTTATACTCGTGAAGTCCTGCATGTTGTGTATACAGAAACGCCTGTTAATAAAATTGCATAGAATATGCATATGAAGTTCAGCAAAGCCAGAACAAAAAACCGAATTGATTTTTAACTGCTGCTCCTACTGCATCGCCCTAAAAATGGATCTGATTTGGTGGCATTTTCCTTTTTGATCTAGTTTTAACAATCTACGTCAAATAAAACCGAACCAACTGCGTAATAAAAATAAAACAGAGTACACCATGGTAAAGAATAATAAAGTAGTTGACTTAAATCTTTTTATCATCACAGATTTAAGTGCTTATCGATGGTCATTTGATAGTATAATATTTTATGGATACAATACTTCTAAATTCCCTATTTCATGCAAAGAAGACTTTCAATCATATGATTTTATCCGTTTTTTAAAGCACGTCGAAATATTTATTATCTAAATGACCTTTTTTTCAATTCATGGACGATCTGTTCCCCTTTAGGAGTAAAAAAAGCTGAATAAAAAGAAGGCTTAATATTAATACTGAAAAGTTTTATTGTAAAAGCGAGCTCATCGCATTTTTCGAGGCGTGTCCACAAAGCCGATCATATTTTTTTTAAGATATTCCCTTTGTGTAAGCGAATCGCATGTTGACGAAAAGAAAATTTATTATCGTTGATGATTTGTGTACGAAGATGTAAAGGTTAATATACAGGCATGATTGGTATTATTGTAAGCGTACTATTTGGTTTCCCATTTTTTTAATACATATGAGAATAGTGTGATGTACGACAATTTTTTACGAAGCAATGTAAACGCAGTACCACGCTCTAATGGAACTCCGCCAATCCTAATATATAAGTGGTAATCTTTATTCAGCAATGTATATGCAATGGAAGCTATAATTATTTCAGCAATTTGTTTCGCCAAGACATTCTTTCTGTTTGTATGGGTTTTTTGCGGCGTGATAAAACAGATTAGAGGTGTAAAAAAAAAAAAAAGAATTACATAGACACATTGCATACACGCATGTACAGGATATCTAAGGCAGAGGCATGCAATTATATTCTATTTGTACTAGTTTAATCTTCCATGCAATAATGATATCCCCGAAAATTTTTTATTTAGAACAAAAAAAATTTGCATTGCATTACACAAATGCATAACACAGGTTTGTGACACGACGCAAAGGAGCAAAAAGGTCAATAGCTATGCATACCAGCGCCTTGTAAGCCTATGCATACTGCATATTCGCCTTCTTTCTCTTTCAAATGAAATAATTTTTAGAATCTTCTCAACGAAGAGCTGTTTCTAAATGAAAAAAAAACAAGTATAAATTCGAGTTTCGATCCTATATTTTTTTTCCGAATTACTTCCCGGTTTAAAAATCATGCGATATAATACGTTGACAATATGGGCTGTTTCTGCAATCCTTGCTTCGGGATCAGAGATTTCTGGTGTTTTTACTAGTTTGAACTCGATGGTCTGGAATAATACTAGCAAATATAAATACGCTTCTCCGAGCCTGTCAGCTTGGATAAGTGATATCAGTTGGGAAATAAATGGCGCTACTGACAAACCAGGCGATACATTTGCGCTTACTTTGCCGTGTGTCAATCTGTTCGCAACTACTGACACTGGCATTAACTTAGAAGCCAACGGTTTAGTATACGCGACTTGCTATTTTACTAATGATTTGCAAACAATTGTTTCCTACGTCAACTGTACTGTAACACCAATTGTAAATCCTTCTACTAATGTCTTTGGAACCATAACGATCCCTTCCACCTTCGATGATGGTGGTAAAGGAGGCTCAGCAAGTATGAGTTGTGCAAAAGCATTTTCTCCAGGAACAAATACAGTGACATTCTACGATGGAAGCACTCCCCTTTCCACGAATGCTACCTTTCAAGCTGGCTCTTCTCCCTCGGAAACAATCATTTACAAATCTACGATTGAGAATGACTTATACCTTGCTGCGGGATGGTGCAGTGCCGGTTACGTAAGCGGTACCTTAGGTATAACTGTACAAAGCAATGCTGTTTTGAACTGTTCAACTGCTGAAGCACAAATAACTAATAATCTAAATGCATGGGGGTACCCGACTGATGGTGAAAGCTTTCAATTTGAAACTACTTGTAATTCAACCGATTTTACGGTGACTTATCTGGCTATTCCGTCATCATATCGTCCATTTTTATACATTGCAGGCACTAGAACGAATCCCCTGGGAAGTTTACCATTAATGTATACTAACACATATGTTTGTGATGGTAGTACAATGGTCAATGAGAACAGTAAGGCCGTAACATGGGGAAACGCACTTACAGCTAAAGTGGGTTCATCGGGCAATGATGTACAATATGATGTCAGCACCTACACTGGGTCAACCACCAGTATTACTACGCTACCATATACTGTAGGAACAGGAACAGAAACGATAGTTTATTTCGTGCCACCATTAACATTATCAACTACTTTAACCGAAGCCGGTATTAGCGCGGACACAACCATTACTGTTCCGGCAACCCCTGGTGAGACTGGCTCTGTTATTCTTGAAGTCCCTGTTCCAACCGCTTCTCCTATCACCGTGTCTACCGACGTTACTGCCTTAATCACATTGACAGAAACGGCTGCCCCAGGAAAGACTGCGTCGATTATTG
The DNA here is from genome assembly GCA_030563745.1 of Kodamaea alishanica (nom. inval.). Classification (NCBI taxonomy): domain Eukaryota; kingdom Fungi; phylum Ascomycota; class Pichiomycetes; order Serinales; family Debaryomycetaceae; genus Kodamaea; species Kodamaea alishanica (nom. inval.). The sequence goes on from JAJMJX010000028.1 coordinate 157,096, forward strand.
TTGAAGTGCCAAAACTTACCGCACATACCACCACATTTGTTGCTACCAACTCCGATGGCGCTGTTGCTACTGAAACTGGTGATGTCCTTGATACTACTAATTCCAAGGGCCAGTTGTACACCACTACTTCCATTATCGGCACACCTTCTTTTGTCTATCCATTCACCGAGTATCCAACGACCGTAGATTACACGAATTCATTAGGTGCTGTTGCCACCGAACCCGCAGAAGTCATTGTCACCACCAACTCCAAGGGACAGTTGTACACCACCACATCGGTAGAATACCCACAACACACCACCACAT